>BSBK01014341.1:32500-70000 GCA_027943335.1 Chamaecyparis obtusa | reverse complement strand
TTTTTTTTTTTAACTCTGGTTTTTTCGTTCTTATCCTCGTACGGAGCCTCCTTTGTTCATTTTTTTTCCGCGAGTTTCGACCCCGCCCCGGAGCGAGCTCGGCGCCGATCCCGCCCCGCCGCTCCCCGGAGAGCTCGACCGGTTCGGTTCCGCTCGGATCGGACCCCGCCCGCGAGCGCCGCTCGGCTCGACGAGCTCGATGGGGATCCCGTCCGCGGGCGAGCTGGGCGTGGCTACACGTATGACCCGAATGTAATTTTTTTATTTTTTTTTTTTTTAACTCTGGTTTTTTCGTTCTTATCCTCGTACGGAGCCTCCTTTGTTCATTTTTTTTCCGCGAGTTTCGACCCCGCCCGGGAGCGAGCTCGGCGCCGATCCCGCCCCGCCGCTCCCCGGAGAGCTCGACCGGTTCGGTTCCGCTCGGATCGGACCCCGCCCGCGAGCGCCGCTCGGCTCGACGAGCTCGATGGGGATCCCGTCCGCGGGCGAGCTGGGCGTGGCTACACGTATGACCCGAATGTAATTTTTTTTTTTTTTTTTTTTAAAACTCTGGTTTTTTCGTTCTTATCCTCGTACGGAGCCTCCTTTGTTCATTTTTTTTCCGCGAGTTTCGACCCCGCCCCGGAGCGAGCTCGGCGCCGATCCCGCCCCGCCGCTCCCCGGAGAGCTCGACCGGTTCGGTTCCGCTCGGATCGGACCCCGCCCGCGAGCGCCGCTCGGCTCGACGAGCTCGATGGGGATCCCGTCCGCGGGCGAGCTGGGCGTGGCTACACGTATGACCCGAAAGTTTTTTTTTTTTTTTTTTTTTTTTTAACTCTGGTTTTTTCGTTCTTATCCTCGTACGGGGCCTCCTTTGTTCATTTTTTTTCCGCGAGTTTCGACCCCGCCCGGGAGCGAGCTCGGCGCCGATCCCGCCCCGCCGCTCCCCGGAGAGCTCGACCGGTTCGGTTCCGCTCGGATCGGACCCCGCCCGCGAGCGCCGCTCGGCTCGACGAGCTCGATGGGGATCCCGTCCGCGGGCGAGCTGGGCGTGGCTACACGTATGACCCGAATGTAATTTTTTTTTTTTTTTTTTTTTTTAACTCTGGTTTTTTCGTTCTTATCCTCGTACGGAGCCTCCTTTGTTCATTTTTTTTCCGCGAGTTTCGACCCCGCCCGGGAGCGAGCTCGGCGCCGATCCCGCCCCGCCGCTCCCCGGAGAGCTCGACCGGTTCGGTTCCGCTCCGATCGGACCCCGCCCGCGAGCGCCGCTCGGCTCGACGAGCTCGATGGGGATCCCGTCCGCGGGCGAGCTGGGCGTGGCTACACGTATGACCCGAATGTAATTTTTTTTTTTTTTTTTTTTTTTTAACTCTGGTTTTTTCGTTCTTATCCTCGTACGGAGCCTCCTTTGTTCATTTTTTTCCCGCGAGTTTCGACCCCGCCCGGGAGCGAGCTCGGCGCCGATCCCGCCCCGCCGCTCCCCGGAGAGCTCGACCGGTTCGGTTCCGCTCGGATCGGACCCCGCCCGCGAGCGCCGCTCGGCTCGACGAGCTCGATGGGGATCCCGTCCGCGGGCGAGCTGGGCGTGGCTACACGTATGACCCGAATGTAATTTTTTTTTTTTTTTTTTTTTAAAACTCTGGTTTTTTCGTTCTTATCCTCGTACGGAGCCTCCTTTGTTCATTTTTTTTCCGCGAGTTTCGACCCCGCCCGGGAGCGAGCTCGGCGCCGATCCCGCCCCGCCGCTCCCCGGAGAGCTCGACCGGTTCGGTTCCGCTCGGATCGGACCCCGCCCGCGAGCGCCGCTCGGCTCGACGAGCTCGATGGGGATCCCGTCCGCGGGCGAGCTGGGCGTGGCTACACGTATGACCCGAATGTAATTTTTTTTTTTTTTTTTTTTTTTTTTTTAACTCTGGTTTTTTCGTTCTTATCCTCGTACGGAGCCTCCTTTGTTCATTTTTTTTCCGCGAGTTTCGACCCCGCCCGGGAGCGAGCTCGGCGCCGATCCCGCCTCGCCGCTCCCCGGAGAGCTCGACCGGTTCGGTTCCGCTCGGATCGGACCCCGCCCGCGAGCGCCGCTCGGCTCGACGAGCTCGATGGGGATCCCGTCCGCGGGCGAGCTGGGCGTGGCTACACGTATGACCCGAATGTAATTTTTTTTTTTTAATTTTTTTTTTAACTCTGGTTTTTTCGTTCTTATCCTCGTACGGAGCCTCCTTTGTTCATTTTTTTTCCGCGAGTTTCGACCCCGCCCGGGAGCGAGCTCGGCGCCGATCCCGCCCCGCCGCTCCCCGGAGAGCTCGACCGGTTCGGTTCCGCTCGGATCGGACCCCGCCCGCGAGCGCCGCTCGGCTCGACGAGCTCGATGGGGATCCCGTCCGCGGGCGAGCTGGGCGTGGCTACACGTATGACGCGAATGTATTTTTTTTTTTTTTTTTTTTTTTTTTAACTCTGGTTTTTTCGTTCTTATCCTCGTACGGAGCCTCCTTTGTTCATTTTTTTTCCGCGAGTTTCGACCCCGCCCCGGAGCGAGCTCGGCGCCGATCCCGCCCCGCCGCTCCCCGGAGAGCTCGACCGGTTCGGTTCCGCTCGGATCGGACCCCGCCCGCGAGCGCCGCTCGGCTCGACGAGCTCGATGGGGATCCCGTCCGCGGGCGAGCTGGGCGTGGCTACACGTATGACCCGAAAGTAATTTTTTTTTTTTTTTTTTTTTTTTTTTAACTCTGGTTTTTTCGTTCTTATCCTCGTACGGGGCCTCCTTTGTTCATTTTTTTTCCGCGAGTTTCGACCCCGCCCGGGAGCGAGCTCGGCGCCGATCCCGCCCCGCCGCTCCCCGGAGAGCTCGACCGGTTCGGTTCCGCTCGGATCGGACCCCGCCCGCGAGCGCCGCTCGGCTCGACGAGCTCGATGGGGATCCCGTCCGCGGGCGAGCTGGGCGTGGCTACACGTATGACCCGAATGTAATTTTTTTTTTTTTTTTTTTTTTTTTTTAACTCTGGTTTTTTCGTTCTTATCCTCGTACGGAGCCTCCTTTGTTCATTTTTTTTCCGCGAGTTTCGACCCCGCCCGGGAGCGAGCTCGGCGCCGATCCCGCCCCGCCGCTCCCCGGAGAGCTCGACCGGTTCGGTTCCGCTCGGATCGGACCCCGCCCGCGAGCGCCGCTCGGCTCGACGAGCTCGATGGGGATCCCGTCCGCGGGCGAGCTGGGCGTGGCTACACGTATGACGCGAATGTATTTTTTTTTTTTTTTTTTTTTTTTTTAACTCTGGTTTTTTCGTTCTTATCCTCGTACGGAGCCTCCTTTGTTCATTTTTTTTCCGCGAGTTTCGACCCCGCCCGGGAGCGAGCTCGGCGCCGATCCCGCCCCGCCGCTCCCCGGAGAGCTCGACCGGTTCGGTTCCGCTCGGATCGGACCCCGCCCGCGAGCGCCGCTCGGCTCGACGAGCTCGATGGGGATCCCGTCCGCGGGCGAGCTGGGCGTGGCTACACGTATGACCCGAATGTAATTTTTTTTTTTTTTTTTTTTTTAACTCTGGTTTTTTCGTTCTTATCCTCGTACGGAGCCTCCTTTGTTCATTTTTTTTCCGCGAGTTTCGACCCCGCCCGGGAGCGAGCTCGGCGCCGATCCTGCCCCGCCGCTCCCCGGAGAGCTCGACCGGTTCGGTTCCGCTCGGATCGGACCCCGCCCGCGAGCGCCGCTCGGCTCGACGAGCTCGAATGGGATCCCGTCCGCGGGCGAGCTGGGCGTGGCTACACGTATGACCCGAATGTAATTTTTTTTTTTTTTTTTTTTTTTTTTAACTCTGGTTTTTTCGTTCTTATCCTCGTACGGAGCCTCCTTTGTTCATTTTTTTTCCGCGAGTTTCGACCCCGCCCGGGAGCGAGCTCGGCGCCGATCCCGCCTCGCCGCTCCCCGGAGAGCTCGACCGGTTCGGTTCCGCTCGGATCGGACCCCGCCCGCGAGCGCCGCTCGGCTCGACGAGCTCGATGGGGATCCCGTCCGCGGGCGAGCTGGGCGTGGCTACACGTATGACCCGAATGTAATTTTTTTTTTTTAATTTTTTTTTAACTCTGGTTTTTTCGTTCTTATCCTCGTACGGAGCCTCCTTTGTTCATTTTTTTTCCGCGAGTTTCGACCCCGCCCGGGAGCGAGCTCGGCGCCGATCCCGCCCCGCCGCTCCCCGGAGAGCTCGACCGGTTCGGTTCCGCTCGGATCGGACCCCGCCCGCGAGCGCCGCTCGGCTCGACGAGCTCGATGGGGATCCCGTCCGCGGGCGAGCTGGGCGTGGCTACACGTATGACGCGAATGTATTTTTTTTTTTTTTTTTTTTTTTTTTAACTCTGGTTTTTTCGTTCTTATCCTCGTACGGAGCCTCCTTTGTTCATTTTTTTTCCGCGAGTTTCGACCCCGCCCCGGAGCGAGCTCGGCGCCGATCCCGCCCCGCCGCTCCCCGGAGAGCTCGACCGGTTCGGTTCCGCTCGGATCGGACCCCGCCCGCGAGCGCCGCTCGGCTCGACGAGCTCGATGGGGATCCCGTCCGCGGGCGAGCTGGGCGTGGCTACACGTATGACCCGAAAGTAATTTTTTTTTTTTTTTTTTTTTTTTTTTAACTCTGGTTTTTTCGTTCTTATCCTCGTACGGGGCCTCCTTTGTTCATTTTTTTTCCGCGAGTTTCGACCCCGCCCGGGAGCGAGCTCGGCGCCGATCCCGCCCCGCCGCTCCCCGGAGAGCTCGACCGGTTCGGTTCCGCTCGGATCGGACCCCGCCCGCGAGCGCCGCTCGGCTCGACGAGCTCGATGGGGATCCCGTCCGCGGGCGAGCTGGGCGTGGCTACACGTATGACCCGAATGTAATTTTTTTTTTTTTTTTTTTTTTTTTTTTAACTCTGGTTTTTTCGTTCTTATCCTCGTACGGAGCCTCCTTTGTTCATTTTTTTTCCGCGAGTTTCGACCCCGCCCGGGAGCGAGCTCGGCGCCGATCCCGCCTCGCCGCTCCCCGGAGAGCTCGACCGGTTCGGTTCCGCTCGGATCGGACCCCGCCCGCGAGCGCCGCTCGGCTCGACGAGCTCGATGGGGATCCCGTCCGCGGGCGAGCTGGGCGTGGCTACACGTATGACCCGAATGTAATTTTTTTTTTTTTTTTTTTTTTTTTTAACTCTGGTTTTTTCGTTCTTATCCTCGTACGGAGCCTCCTTTGTTCATTTTTTTCCCGCGAGTTTCGACCCCGCCCGGGAGCGAGCTCGGCGCCGATCCCGCCCCGCCGCTCCCCGGAGAGCTCGACCGGTTCGGTTCCGCTCGGATCGGACCCCGCCCGCGAGCGCCGCTCGGCTCGACGAGCTCGATGGGGATCCCGTCCGCGGGCGAGCTGGGCGTGGCTACACGTATGACCCGAATGTAATTTTTTTTTTTTAATTTTTTTTTTAACTCTGGTTTTTTCGTTCTTATCCTCGTACGGAGCCTCCTTTGTTCATTTTTTTTCCGCGAGTTTCGACCCCGCCCGGGAGCGAGCTCGGCGCCGATCCCGCCCCGCCGCTCCCCGGAGAGCTCGACCGGTTCGGTTCCGCTCGGATCGGACCCCGCCCGCGAGCGCCGCTCGGCTCGACGAGCTCGATGGGGATCCCGTCCGCGGGCGAGCTGGGCGTGGCTACACGTATGACGCGAATGTATTTTTTTTTTTTTTTTTTTTTTTTTTAACTCTGGTTTTTTCGTTCTTATCCTCGTACGGAGCCTCCTTTGTTCATTTTTTTTCCGCGAGTTTCGACCCCGCCCCGGAGCGAGCTCGGCGCCGATCCCGCCCCGCCGCTCCCCGGAGAGCTCGACCGGTTCGGTTCCGCTCGGATCGGACCCCGCCCGCGAGCGCCGCTCGGCTCGACGAGCTCGATGGGAATCCCGTCCGCGGGCGAGCTGGGCGTGGCTACACGTATGACCCGAATGTAATTTTTTTTTTTTTTTTTTTTTTAACTCTGGTTTTTTCGTTCTTATCCTCGTACGGAGCCTCCTTTGTTCATTTTTTTTCCGCGAGTTTCGACCCCGCCCGGGAGCGAGCTCGGCGCCGATCCCGCCCCGCCGCTCCCCGGAGAGCTCGACCGGTTCGGTTCCGCTCCGATCGGACCCCGCCCGCGAGCGCCGCTCGGCTCGACGAGCTCGATGGGGATCCCGTCCGCGGGCGAGCTGGGCGTGGCTACACGTATGACCCGAATGTAATTTTTTTTTTTTTTTTTTTTAAAACTCTGGTTTTTTCGTTCTTATCCTCGTACGGAGCCTCCTTTGTTCATTTTTTTTCCGCGAGTTTCGACCCCGCCCCGGAGCGAGCTCGGCGCCGATCCCGCCCCGCCGCTCCCCGGAGAGCTCGACCGGTTCGGTTCCGCTCGGATCGGACCCCGCCCGCGAGCGCCGCTCGGCTCGACGAGCTCGATGGGGATCCCGTCCGCGGGCGAGCTGGGCGTGGCTACACGTATGACCCGAAAGTTTTTTTTTTTTTTTTTTTTTTTTTAACTCTGGTTTTTTCGTTCTTATCCTCGTACGGGGCCTCCTTTGTTCATTTTTTTTCCGCGAGTTTCGACCCCGCCCGGGAGCGAGCTCGGCGCCGATCCCGCCCCGCCGCTCCCCGGAGAGCTCGACCGGTTCGGTTCCGCTCGGATCGGACCCCGCCCGCGAGCGCCGCTCGGCTCGACGAGCTCGATGGGGATCCCGTCCGCGGGCGAGCTGGGCGTGGCTACACGTATGACCCGAATGTAATTTTTTTTTTTTTTTTTTTTTTTAACTCTGGTTTTTTCGTTCTTATCCTCGTACGGAGCCTCCTTTGTTCATTTTTTTTCCGCGAGTTTCGACCCCGCCCGGGAGCGAGCTCGGCGCCGATCCCGCCCCGCCGCTCCCCGGAGAGCTCGACCGGTTCGGTTCCGCTCCGATCGGACCCCGCCCGCGAGCGCCGCTCGGCTCGACGAGCTCGATGGGGATCCCGTCCGCGGGCGAGCTGGGCGTGGCTACACGTATGACCCGAATGTAATTTTTTTTTTTTTTTTTTTTTTTAACTCTGGTTTTTTCGTTCTTATCCTCGTACGGAGCCTCCTTTGTTCATTTTTTTCCCGCGAGTTTCGACCCCGCCCGGGAGCGAGCTCGGCGCCGATCCCGCCCCGCCGCTCCCCGGAGAGCTCGACCGGTTCGGTTCCGCTCGGATCGGACCCCGCCCGCGAGCGCCGCTCGGCTCGACGAGCTCGATGGGGATCCCGTCCGCGGGCGAGCTGGGCGTGGCTACACGTATGACCCGAATGTAATTTTTTTTTTTTTTTTTTTTTAAAACTCTGGTTTTTTCGTTCTTATCCTCGTACGGAGCCTCCTTTGTTCATTTTTTTTCCGCGAGTTTCGACCCCGCCCGGGAGCGAGCTCGGCGCCGATCCCGCCCCGCCGCTCCCCGGAGAGCTCGACCGGTTCGGTTCCGCTCGGATCGGACCCCGCCCGCGAGCGCCGCTCGGCTCGACGAGCTCGATGGGGATCCCGTCCGCGGGCGAGCTGGGCGTGGCTACACGTATGACCCGAATGTAATTTTTTTTTTTTTTTTTTTTTTTTTTTTAACTCTGGTTTTTTCGTTCTTATCCTCGTACGGAGCCTCCTTTGTTCATTTTTTTTCCGCGAGTTTCGACCCCGCCCGGGAGCGAGCTCGGCGCCGATCCCGCCTCGCCGCTCCCCGGAGAGCTCGACCGGTTCGGTTCCGCTCGGATCGGACCCCGCCCGCGAGCGCCGCTCGGCTCGACGAGCTCGATGGGGATCCCGTCCGCGGGCGAGCTGGGCGTGGCTACACGTATGACCCGAATGTAATTTTTTTTTTTTAATTTTTTTTTTAACTCTGGTTTTTTCGTTCTTATCCTCGTACGGAGCCTCCTTTGTTCATTTTTTTTCCGCGAGTTTCGACCCCGCCCGGGAGCGAGCTCGGCGCCGATCCCGCCCCGCCGCTCCCCGGAGAGCTCGACCGGTTCGGTTCCGCTCGGATCGGACCCCGCCCGCGAGCGCCGCTCGGCTCGACGAGCTCGATGGGGATCCCGTCCGCGGGCGAGCTGGGCGTGGCTACACGTATGACGCGAATGTATTTTTTTTTTTTTTTTTTTTTTTTATAACTCTGGTTTTTTCGTTCTTATCCTCGTACGGAGCCTCCTTTGTTCATTTTTTTTCCGCGAGTTTCGACCCCGCCCCGGAGCGAGCTCGGCGCCGATCCCGCCCCGCCGCTCCCCGGAGAGCTCGACCGGTTCGGTTCCGCTCGGATCGGACCCCGCCCGCGAGCGCCGCTCGGCTCGACGAGCTCGATGGGGATCCCGTCCGCGGGCGAGCTGGGCGTGGCTACACGTATGACCCGAAAGTAATTTTTTTTTTTTTTTTTTTTTTTTTTTAACTCTGGTTTTTTCGTTCTTATCCTCGTACGGGGCCTCCTTTGTTCATTTTTTTTCCGCGAGTTTCGACCCCGCCCGGGAGCGAGCTCGGCGCCGATCCCGCCCCGCCGCTCCCCGGAGAGCTCGACCGGTTCGGTTCCGCTCGGATCGGACCCCGCCCGCGAGCGCCGCTCGGCTCGACGAGCTCGATGGGGATCCCGTCCGCGGGCGAGCTGGGCGTGGCTACACGTATGACCCGAATGTAATTTTTTTTTTTTTTTTTTTTTTTTTTAACTCTGGTTTTTTCGTTCTTATCCTCGTACGGAGCCTCCTTTGTTCATTTTTTTTCCGCGAGTTTCGACCCCGCCCGGGAGCGAGCTCGGCGCCGATCCCGCCCCGCCGCTCCCCGGAGAGCTCGACCGGTTCGGTTCCGCTCGGATCGGACCCCGCCCGCGAGCGCCGCTCGGCTCGACGAGCTCGAATGGGATCCCGTCCGCGGGCGAGCTGGGCGTGGCTACACGTATGACCCGAATGTAATTTTTTTTTTTTTTTTTTTTTTTTTTAACTCTGGTTTTTTCGTTCTTATCCTCGTACGGAGCCTCCTTTGTTCATTTTTTTTCCGCGAGTTTCGACCCCGCCCGGGAGCGAGCTCGGCGCCGATCCCGCCTCGCCGCTCCCCGGAGAGCTCGACCGGTTCGGTTCCGCTCGGATCGGACCCCGCCCGCGAGCGCCGCTCGGCTCGACGAGCTCGAATGGGATCCCGTCCGCGGGCGAGCTGGGCGTGGCTACACGTATGACCCGAATGTAATTTTTTTTTTTTTTTTTTTTTTTTTTAACTCTGGTTTTTTCGTTCTTATCCTCGTACGGAGCCTCCTTTGTTCATTTTTTTTCCGCGAGTTTCGACCCCGCCCGGGAGCGAGCTCGGCGCCGATCCCGCCTCGCCGCTCCCCGGAGAGCTCGACCGGTTCGGTTCCGCTCGGATCGGACCCCGCCCGCGAGCGCCGCTCGGCTCGACGAGCTCGATGGGGATCCCGTCCGCGGGCGAGCTGGGCGTGGCTACACGTATGACCCGAATGTAATTTTTTTTTTTTAATTTTTTTTTAAACTCTGGTTTTTTCGTTCTTATCCTCGTACGGAGCCTCCTTTGTTCATTTTTTTTCCGCGAGTTTCGACCCCGCCCGGGAGCGAGCTCGGCGCCGATCCCGCCCCGCCGCTCCCCGGAGAGCTCGACCGGTTCGGTTCCGCTCGGATCGGACCCCGCCCGCGAGCGCCGCTCGGCTCGACGAGCTCGATGGGGATCCCGTCCGCGGGCGAGCTGGGCGTGGCTACACGTATGACGCGAATGTATTTTTTTTTTTTTTTTTTTTTTTTTTAACTCTGGTTTTTTCGTTCTTATCCTCGTACGGAGCCTCCTTTGTTCATTTTTTTTCCGCGAGTTTCGACCCCGCCCCGGAGCGAGCTCGGCGCCGATCCCGCCCCGCCGCTCCCCGGAGAGCTCGACCGGTTCGGTTCCGCTCGGATCGGACCCCGCCCGCGAGCGCCGCTCGGCTCGACGAGCTCGATGGGGATCCCGTCCGCGGGCGAGCTGGGCGTGGCTACACGTATGACCCGAAAGTAATTTTTTTTTTTTTTTTTTTTTTTTTTTTTAATTTAACTCTGGTTTTTTCGTTCTTATCCTCGTACGGGGCCTCCTTTGTTCATTTTTTTTCCGCGAGTTTCGACCCCGCCCGGGAGCGAGCTCGGCGCCGATCCCGCCCCGCCGCTCCCCGGAGAGCTCGACCGGTTCGGTTCCGCTCGGCTTGATCAGCTCTGGTCGCTAGATCACTTGACAAAATTAGGTCAACAGGCAGATCAACTCGGGTCACCAACTAGATCAACTCAGGTCGCAAACTAGATCATCTCGGGTGGCTAGATCAACTCTGCTCGCTAGTCGGTAACTCATACTGCCATAATAAATTAGGTCACTACAACGACTCTGGTCGCTCGGTCGACTAAGGTGACTCAGGTCACTGGGTGGACTTGGTCGACTCGGTCGACTCGATCGACTCGGGTCACCGAGTTGACTCAGGTAGCCAAATCGACTCAGGTCGAGTCAGTCACCTGACCGACCCGGTCGACTCGGGTCGACGCAGTCAACTTGAGTCAACTCAGTTGACTTGGATCACCGGGTCGACTAGGGTGACTTAGGTCGACTCAGCTGACTCGGTTGACTCAGGTCGACTCAAGTCGACTTGGGTTGTCGGATCTACTCGGGCCTCTAGATTGCACGGGTCACTAGATCAACTCAAGTTGCTAGCGAGATCAGCTCAGGTCACCACACAGGTAACCAACTAGATCAACTCGGGTCACTAGATCAGCTTGGGTCACCAGCTAGATCAGCTCTAGTCGCTAGATCACCTGACAAAATCAGGTCACTAACTAGATCAGCCTGGGTCACCAACCATTTCATCTTAGGTCGCCAACTAGATCAGCTTAGGTCGCTAACTAGATCAACTCAGGTCGCCAGATCAGCTCTGGTTGCCAGCCAAAAACTTTGACTGCCATAATAAATTGGGTCACCACAGCGACTCGGGTCACCAGGTCGACTCGGTTGACTCGGGTCACCAGGTCGACTTGGTTGAATCAGGTCACTGGGTCGACTCGGTCGACTCGATGGACTTGGGTCACCAGGTCGACTTGGTTGACTCAGGTCACCGGGTCGACTCAGTCACCTGACTGACTCGGTCGACTCGGGATGACTCAGTTGACTCAGGTCATCGGATCGACTCGAGTCACCAAGTTGACTCGGGTCACCGGGTCGACTTGGGTTGTCAGATCGACTCGGGCCTCTGGATCAGTACGGGTCACTGGATCAACTCAAGTCGCTAGCGAGATCAACTCAGGTCACCACACGGGTCGCCAACTAGATCAACTCACATCGCCAGATCAGCTTGGGTCACCAACCAGATCAACTCTGGTCGCTAGATCACCTGACAAACTTAAGTCACCAGCCAGATTAGCTTAGGTCACCAGCCAGTAACTCTGACTACCATAATAAATTAGGTCACCACAGTGACTCAGGTAACTGGGTTGACTCAGTCGACTCAGGTCGACTCAGTTGACTCAGGTCACCGGGTCGACTCGATCGACTCAGTTGACTCGATTCACCGGGTTGACTTAGGTTACTGGGTTGACACGATCGACTCAGTTGACTCAGGTCATTGGGTGGACTCCGTTGACTTAATCGACTCAGGTCACCGGGTTGACTCAGTCACCTGACTGACTCGGGTCGACTTGGTTGACTCGGGTCACAAGGTCGACTTGGTTGACTCGGGTCATCAGGTCGACTTGGTTGATTCGGGTCATCGGGTCGACTCGGTTGAGTCGGGTCACCAGGTCGACTCAGGTCGACTTGGGTTACCAGATCGACTCAGGCCTCTGGATCAGGATGGGTTACTGGATCAACTCAAGTTGCTAGCAAGATCAACTTAGGTCACCACACGGGTCACCAACTAGATCAACTCTGGTCGCCAGATTAGCTTGGGTCACCAACCAGATCAACTCTGGTCTCCAGATCACCTAACAAAATTAGGTCACTAGCAACTTGGGTCACTGGGTCGACTCAATTGACTCAGGTCACCGGGTGAACTCGGTCGACTCAGTTGACTCGGGTCACCGGGTCGACTCGGTTGACTCGGGTCATTGGGTCGACTCGGTCGAGTCAGGTCACCAGGTCGACTCGATCGAGTCGGGTCATCGGGTCGACTCAGGTCGTCGGGTTGACTCAGGTCAACTCGGTTGACTCAGGTCACCGGGTCGACTCGGTTGACTTGGGTCACCGCATCGACTTGGTTGACTCAGGTCACTGCGTCGACTCGGTTGACTCGGGTCATCGGGTTGACTCGGTTGACTCGGGTCATCGGGTCGACTCGGTTGACTCAGGTCACTGGGTTGACTCAATTGACTCAGGTCACTGGGTCGACTCGGTTGACTCGGGTCACCGAGTCAACTCGAATCGACTTGGGTTGCCGGATCGACTCAGGCCTCTAGATTGGGATGGGTCACTAGATCAACACAAGTCGCTAGTGAGATCAACTCAGGTCACCACACGGGTCACCAACTAGATCAACTCAGGTCACCAAATCAGATTGGGTCACTAGCCAGATCAGCTCTGGTCGCCAGATCACCTCACAAAATTAGGTCGACAGCCAAATCAGCTTAGGTTGCCAACTAGATCAATTCAGGTCACCAGATCAGCTCTAGTCACCAGCCAGTAACTCTGACTGCCATAATAAATTAGGTCACCATAGTGACTCAGGTCGCTGGGTCGACTCGATCGACTCGGGTCACCAGGTCAACTCGGTTGACACGGGTCACTGGGTCGACTCGGTCGACTCTGTTGACTCGAGTCACCGGGTTGACTCGGTCGACTCAGGTCACTAGGTCGACTTAGGTCGACTCAGTCACCTGACTGACTCGGTCGACTTGGGTCGACTTGGTTGCCTCGAGTCATCGTGTTAACTCAGTTGACTCAGGTCATCGGGTCAACTCAGTTGACTCCGGTCATTGGGTCAACTCAGTTGACTCAAGTCATCAGGTCAACTTAGTTGACTCAGGTCACTGGGTCGAGTCGGTCGACGCGGTTGACTCAGGTCACCAGGTCGACTTGGGTTGCCGGATCGACTCGGGCCTCTAGATCAAGATGGATCATCGGGTCAACTCAAGTTACTAGCGAGATCAACTCAGGTCACCACATGGGTCGCCAACTAGATCAACTTGGGTCACCAGATTAGCTTGGGTCACCAGCTAGATCAGCTCTGGTCGCCATATCAGCTTATGTCACCAACTAGATCAACTCAGGTCGCCAGCCAATAACTTTGACTGCCATAATAAATTGGGTCACCATAGTGACTCGGGTCGCTAGGTCAACTTGGTTGACTCAGGTCATAGGGTCGACTCGGTTGACTCAGTTGACTCAGGTCATTGGGTCGACTCAGTTGACTCATGTCACTGGGTCGACTCGAGTCACCAGGTCGACTCGGTTGACTCAGGTCACTAGGTCGACTCGGGTCAACTCAGTCACCTTACTAACTTAGGTAGACTTGGTTGACTTGGGTCACCAGGTCAACTTAGGTCATCAGGTCAACACGGTTGACTCAGGTCACTAGGTCAACTCTGTCGACTCAGGTCACCAAGTCAGCTGGGTCGACTTAGTCAACTCTGGTCACCGGGTCGACTCAGTTGATTCGAGTCACCGGGTCACTGGGTCGACTCGGTTGGCTCGGGTCATCGAGTTGACCAGGTTGACTCGGGTCACTGGGTCGACTCGGTGGACTCGAGTCGACTCGATTGACTCAGGTCGAGTTGGGTTGCCGGCTCGACTCGGGCCTCTGGATCGGGATGGGTCACTGGATCAACTCAAGTCGCTAGCGAGATCAACTCAGGTCACCACACGGATCACCAACTAGATTTACTCAGGTCGCCATATCAGCTTGGGTCACCAACCAGATCAGCTCTTGTCACCAGATCACCTGACAAAATTAGTTCACCAACCAGATCAGGTTAGGTCACCAATTAGATCAACTCAGGTCGCTAGATTAGCTCTGGTCGCCAGTGAGTAACTCCGACTGCCATAATAAATTGGGTCACCACAAAAACCCTGGTCGCTGGGTCGACTCAGTCAACTCAGTCAACTTGATCAACTCGGGTCACCGGGTCAACTCGGGTCATCGGGTCAACTCGGGTCACTGGGTCGACTCGGTCGACGTGGGTCACCGAGTCGACTTGGGTTGCCGAATCAACTTAGGCCTCGAGTCGACTTGGGTTGACACGGGTCGACCTAGTCGACTCAGGTCACTAGGTTGACTCAATTGATTCAGGTCACTAGGTCAACTCAGTCGACTCTGGTTTACTCGGGTCGACTCGGTCACCTGACCGACTCGGGACACCACGTCGACTCAGTCGACTCGGTTGACTCGGGTCATCGAGTCGACTCGGTTGACTCGGGTCATCGAGTCGACTCGGTTGACTCAGGTCACTCGGTCAACTCGATAGACTCGGGTCACCGAGTCGACTTGGGTTGCCGGATTGACTCAGGCCTCTGGATCAGGACGGGTCACTGGATCAACTCAAATCGCTAGCAAGATCAACTCAGGTCACCACACGGGTCGCCAACTAGATCAACTTGAGTCACCAGATCAACTTGGGTCACCAGCCAGATCAGCTCTGGTCTCCAGATGACCTGACAAAATTAGGTCACTAGCCAGATCAGCTTAGGTCACCCACTAGATCAATTCAGGTTGCCAGCTCAGCTCTGGTCGCCAGCTAGTAACTTTAACTGCCATAATAAATTAGGTCACCACAGCGACTTGGGTCACTGGGTCGACTCAGTTGACTCGGGTCATCGGGTCAACTCGGTCGACTCAGTTGACTTGGGTCACCAGGTCGACTCGGTTGACTCGAGTCATTGGGTCGACTCAGTTGACTCGGGTCACTGGGTCGACTCAATTGAGTCAGGTCACTGGGTCGACTCGGTCAACTTAGGTCATCGGGTCGACTCAGTCACCTAACCGACTCGGTCGACTCAGGTCGACTCGGATCACCGGGTTGAATCGATCGACTTGGTTGACTCGGGTCACCGCGTCAACTCAGTTGACTCGGGTCGACTCGGTTGACTCAGGTCACTGGGTTGACTCAGTTGACTCAGGTCACCGGGTCGACTCGATTGACTCAGGTCACCGGGTCGACTCGGGTCACCGGGTCAACTCGGTTGACTCGGATGATCGAGTCGACTCGGTCGACTCAGATCGACTTGGGTTGTTGGATCAACTCAAGCCTCTAGATCAGGATGGGTCACTAGATCAACACAAGTCGCTAGCGAGATCAACTCAGGTCACCACACAGGTCGCCAACTAGATCAACTCGAGTCGCCAGATCAGATTGGGTCACCAGCCAGATCAGCTCTGGTTGCTAGATCACCTCACAAAATTAGGTCGACAGCCAAATTAGCTCTGGTCACTAGATCACCTCACAAAATTAGGTCGACAACCAGATCAGCTTAGGTTGCCAACTAGATCAATTCAGGTCGCTAGATCAACTCTGGTCGCTAGCCAATAACTTTGACTGCCATAATAAATTGGGTCACCACAGCGACTCGGGTCGCTGGGTCGACTCGGTCGAGTCGGGTCACTGGGTCGACTTGGTTGACTTAGGTCACTAGGTCAACTCGGTCGACTCAGTTGACTCAGGTCACCGGGTTGACTCGGTTGACTCAAGTCACCGGGTCGACTTAGGTCGACTCGGTTGACTTGGGTCACCAGGTCGACTCAATTGACTCAGGTCATCGGGTCAACTCAGTTGACTCAGGTCATCGAGTCGACTCGATCGACTCGGGTCACTAGGTTGACTCGGTCGACGCGGTTGACTCAAGTCACCGGGTTGACTTGGGTTGCCGGATCGACTTAGGCCTCTAAATCGGGATGAGTCACTTGGTCAACTCAAGTCGCTAGCGAGATCAACTCAGGTCACCACACGGGTCGCCAACTAGATCAACTCAGGTCACCACACGGGTCGCCAACTAGATCAACTCAGGTCGCCAGATCAGCTTGGGTCACCAGCTAGATCAGCTCTGGTCACCAGATCACCTAACAAAATTAGGTCACCAGCCAGATCAGCTTATGTCACCAACTAGATCAACTCGGGTCGCCAGCCAGTAACTTCGACTGCCATAATAAATTGGGTCACCACAGTGACTCAGGTCGCTGGGTCGACTCGGTTGACTCAGGTCACAGGGTCGACTCGGTTGACTCAAGTCATCGGGTCGACTCGGTTGACTCATGTCACTGGGTCAACTCAGGTCACCGGGTCGACTTAGTTGACTTAGGTCACCAGGTCGACTCAGTTGACTCAGGTCACCGAGTCGACTCGGGTCGACTCAGTCACCTTACTGACTTAGGTCAACTTGGTTGACTCAGGTCACCATGTCAACTCAGGTCATTGGGTTGACACGGTTGACTCGGGTCACTGGGTTAACTCTATCGACTCGGTTGACTCGGGTCACCGAGTCGACTCAGTCGACTCTGGTCACCGGGTCGACTTGGTTGATTCGGGTCACCGGGTCACTGGTCGACTCGGTTGGCTCGGGTCATCGGGTCGACTCGGGTCACTGGGTCGACTCGGTTGACTCAGGTCGACTGGGTCGACTTAGTCAACTCTAGTCACCGGGTCGACTCGGTTGATTCGGGTCACCGGGTCACTAGGTCGACTCGGTTGGCTCGGGTCATCGGGTCGACTCAGGTCACTGGGTCGACTCGGTTGACTCAGGTCGACTGGGTCGACTTAGTCGACTCTGGTCACCGGGTCGACTCGGTTGATTCAGGTCACCGGGTCACCGAGTCGACTCGGTTGGCTCAGGTCATCAGGTCGACTCGGTTGACTCGGGTTGCTAGCTCGACTTGGGTTGCTGGCTCGACTCGAGCCTCTAGATCGAGACGGGTCATTGGATCAACTCAAGTCGCTAGCGAGATCAACTCAGGTCACCACATGGGTCGGCAACTAGATTTACTCGAGTCACCATATCAGCTTGGGTCACCAACCAGATCAGCTCTTATCGCCAGATCACCTGACAAAATTAGTTCACCAGCCAGATCAGGTTAGGTCGCTAACTAGATCAACTCGGGGTGCTAGATCAGCTCTAGTCGCCAGTGAGTAACTCTGACTACCATAATAAATTAGGCCACCATAAAAACCCCGGTCGCTGGGTCGACTTGGTTGACTCAGGTCACCGGGTCGACTCAGTTGACTCGGGTCATTGGGTCGACTCGGTCAACTCGGGTCACCGGGTCGACTCGGGTCATCGGGTCACTGGGTCGACTCGGGTCACCGAGTCGACTTGGGTTGCTGGATTGACTCAAGCCTCGAGTCGACTTGGGTTGACACGGGTCGACCTAGTCAACTCAGGTCACCGGGTCGACTCAATTGATTCAGGTCACTAGGTTGACTCAGTCGACTCTGGTTGACTCGGGTCGACTTAGTCACCTGACCGACTCAGTTGACTCGGGTCACCACGTTGACTCGGTCGACTCGGTTGACTCAGGTCGACTCAGTTGACTCGGGTCATCGGGTCGACTCAGTTGACTCAGGTCACTCGGTCGATTCGGTTGACTCGGGTCACTTGGTCAACTCGGGTCGACTTAATCACCTGACTGACTTAGGTCGACTTAGTTGACTCGGGTCACCAGGTCGACTCAGTTGACTCAGGTCACTGGGTCAACTCTGTCGACTCAGGTCACCAGGTCGACTGGGTCAACTCAGTCGACTCAGGTCACCGGGTCGACTCAGTCACTTGACCGACTCGGTTGATTCGGGTCACTGGGTCGACTCGGTTGACTCAAGTCACTGGGTCGACTCGATTGACTCGGGTCGACTCGAGTGACTCGGGTCACCGGGTCAACTCGGGTTGACTCGGGCCTCTAGATCAGGAGGGGTCATTGGATCAACTCAAGTTTCTAGCGAGATCAACTCAAGTCACCACACGGGTCCCCAACTAGATTTACTCAGGTCACCATATCAGCTTGGGTCACCAGCCAAATCAACTCTTGTCGCCAAATCACCTGACAAAATTAGTTCGCCAGCTAGATCAGGTTAGGTCGCCAACTAGATCAACTCGGGTTGCTAGATCAGCTCTGGTCGCCAATGAGTAACTCCAACTGCCATAATAAATTAGGTCACCACAGAAACCCCAGTCGCTGGGTCGACTCGGGTCGACTCGATTGACTCGGGTCATTGGGTCGACTCGGTCAACTCGGGTCACCGGGTCGACTCGGTTGACTCAGGTCATCAGGTCGACTTGGGTCACTGGGTCGACTCGGGTCACCGAGTCGACTTGGGTTGCTGGATCGACTCAGGCCTCAAGTTGACTTGGGTTGACACGGGTCGACCTAGTCTACTAAGGTCTCCTGGTCGACTCGGGTCGACTCAATCGATTCAGGTCACTGGGTCGACTCAATCACCTGACTGACTCGGTCATCTCAGGTCACCATGTCGACTCGATTGACTCTTGTCATCGGGTTGACTCAGTTGACTCAGGTCACTGGGTCAACCGATTGACTCAGGTCACTGGGTCGACTCGGTCACCACACGGGTCACCAACTAGATCAAGTTAGGTAGCTAGCGAGATCAACTCAGGTCACCACACTGGTCCCCAACTAGATCAACTCGGATCGCCAGATCAGCTTGGGTCACCAGCCAGATCAGCTGTGGTCGCCAGATCAGCTTGGGTCACCACATTGACTCAGGTCGCCACATTACTTGGCCAACTCGGGTCACCAGCCAGATCAACTCAGGTGACTCGGTTGACTCAGGTTATCGGGTCGACTCGGGTCGACTTGGGTTGCCAGATCAACTCGGGCCTCGAGTCGACTTGGGTTGACTTGGGTCACCAGGTCGATGCGGGTTGTCAGGTCAACACGAGTCACCGGTTCGACATGGGTCGCCAGTTTGACACGGGTCACTGGGTCGACACGGGTCACTGGGTCGACGCGAGTCACTGGGTCGACGCGGGTCACTAGGTCGACGCAGGTCGCTGGGTTGACTCGGGTCGTCAAGTTGACTCGGGTCGCCGGGTCAACTCAGGTTATTGGATCGACTCGGGTCTCTAGATCAGGACAGGTCACTTGATCAACTCGGGTCACCACATGAGTCACCAATTAGATCAACTCAGGTCACCAGATCAGCTTGGGTCACTAGCCAAATCTGCTCTGGTCGCCAAATCACCTAACCGACTCGGGTCGCCAGCCAGATCAGCTTGGGTCACCACATCACCTGGCCAACTCGGTTCGCCAGATCAACTCAGGACACGACATCGACTCAGGTAGTTAGCTAGATCATCTCAGATCACCAGATCGCCCGATGAACTCAGGTCGGGTGGGGTCTCTAGATCGAGTCGAGTCACCAGATCAAGTCGGGTCCCGAGCCAGATCAACTCAGGTCACCACATCGACTCGGGTCACCAGCCAGATTAGGTCAGGTCACTAGATAGCCTGACCTACTTAGATCTCCAGTGAGTCTGTCCACTTTTTGAATGATTGACCCATACTCCTCTTCAAGTATTATCATAGTCAAGTCTCCGCTTCTAGCTCGACAATAAGAAGGGCGTGACTCCATGTATGGCCTGAGTGATTTTTTTTTAACTCTGGTTTTTTCATTCTTTTTGTCGTAGGGAGCCTCCTTTGTCTATTTTTTTTACAACTTTTGACCTCGCTCACGATCAAGCTAGGCCAACTCATTTAAACTTGGATCGCATAAATCTAATATGCACAATAGTAATGTTGATGAGTATGCAAACACATCAATGAAGTCATCTCAGTATGTCAAGTCCCCCAACTTAGATCACTCGAGTCGCATAAGTAACTCAGATAGCCATAATAAATTAGGTCACCATAGTGACTCGGGTCACTAGGTCGACTCAGGTCACGGGGTCGACTCGGGTCATCAAGTCAACTCAGGTTGCTGGGTTGACATAGCCGAATCGACTCAGGTCTTTGGATCGGGACGGGTCACTTGATCAACTCGTGTCGCTAGCCAAATCAACTTAGGTCATCACATGGGTCGCCAACTAGATCAACTCGGGTCGCTAGATCAGCTCTGGTCACCAGATCACCTGACCAACTTAGGTCGCCAACCAAATCAGCCTTGATCGCCACATTGACTCAGGTTGCCACATCACCTAGCCAACTTGGGTCGCCAGCCAGATCAACTCGAGTTGCCAGATCGACTCGGGACACCACATCGACTCAGGTAGTCAGCTAGATCATCTTGGATCCCTAGATCGCTCGATGAACTCAACTCAGGTGGGGTCTCTAGATCAAGTCGGGTCACCAGATCAAGTCGGGTCCTGAGCTAGATCAACTTAGGTCACCACATCGACTTAGGTCACCAGCCAGATCAGGTCCCTAGCCAGATCAACTCAGGTCACCACATCCAATATGCACAATAGTAATGCTGATGAGTATGCAAACTCATCAATGAAGTCATCTCAGTATGCCAAGTTGTCAAGTCCTCCAACTTAGATCAGTCGAGTCGCATAAGTAACTCCAACTACCATAATAAACTTAGATCACTCAGGTCGTTAGGTCGACTCGGGTTGCCGGCTTGACTCGGGTCTCTAGATCGCGATAGGTCGCTGGATCAACTCGGGTTGCTAGCTAGATTAACTCAAGTCACCACATCGACTTGGGTCATCACCTAGATCAGCTCAGGTTGCCACATCACCTAACCAACTCAGGTCAGGTCGGGTCACCAGATTAATTCGGGTCACCAGCCAGATCAACTTAGGTTGCCACATCAACTCGAGTATCCAGATAGATCAGCTCGGGTCACCAAATCACCTAACTAACTTAGGTCAGGTTGGGTTAGGTCTCCTGATCAGGTCGGGTCACCGGATCAACTCAGGTCGCTAATTAGATCAACTCGGGTCACTAACATGATCAACTCGGGTCAACACATCAGCTTATGTTGTTAACACATTCCAATATGCCAAGCTGTCTAGTTTGCTAGCTCGGATCACTCGAGTCGCATAAGTAACTCGTATTGCCAAAACAACTTGGGTCACCTAATTAACTCGAGTCATCAGATCGACTCGGGTCGCCAGATCGACTCGGGTCACCGGATCGACTCGAGTCCTCGAATCGACTCGGGTCACCGTATTGACGCAGGTCACCGGATCGACTCAGGTCTCCAGATCAGGATGGGTCGTCCGATCGACTCGGTTCATCGGATCGATTCGGGTATCCAGATAGATCAAATCAGGTCACCAAATCACCTGACTAACTTAGGTTAGGTCGGGTCTCTGGATCGAGTCGGGTCACCAGATCAAATTGGGTCTCCAGCCAGATCAACTCGGGTCAACACATCGACTCGAGTCACCAACCAGATCAACTTGGGTCGCCAGACCAACTCAGGTCAGGTCGGGTAAGGTCTCCAGATTGGGTCAAGTCGCGGGATCATTTCAGCTCGCCAGCCAGATCAACTCGAGTTGCTACATCGACTCGACTCGACTCGCCAACCAGATCAGCTCAGGTCATTAGATCACCTGACCAACTCGAGTCAGGTCGACGGATGAAGTCAGATCGCCAGATCAACTCAGGTCGCCAGCCAGATCAACTCAGATCATCACATCGACTTAGGTCGCCAGCCAAATCAGCTCGGGTCACCAAATCAACTCGGGTCACCAGCCAGATCAACTCGGGTTAACAAATTTGAGTTTTGACCCCACTCGCAAGCGAGCTAGGCTAACTCATTCAAACTTGGATCGCCTCAATCTAATATGCATAATAGTAATACTAACGAGTATGCAAACTCATCAATGAAGTCAACTAAGTATGCCAGCCTGATCAACTCAGGTCAACAAATTGACTCGGGTCACCAACCAGATCAACTCGGGTCACCAGATTGCCAGGCCAAGTTGGGTCGGGTCGGGTTGGGTCAGGTCTCTAGATCGGGTTGGGTCAGTTCTCTAGATCGGGTCGGGTTGCCAGATCAATTCTTGTCGCCAACCAGATCAACTCAGGTCGCCACATCGACTCGGGTCGTCAGCCAGATCAGCTCGGGTCACCACATCACCTAACCAACTCGGGTTAGGTCGGGTCACCCGATCAATTTGGGTCACTAAGTTGGGTGTGACTCCATGAATGGCACGAGTGGTTTTCTTTTTCAACTCTAGTTTTTTCATTCTTTTCATTGTACGAAGCCTCCTTTGTCTATTTTTTTAGGACTTTTGACCCCGCCCTGAGGATCGCCAACGAGCTCGACCGGATCCTGTCCGAGATCTTGCTCGTGAGCGAGCTCACCGGGATCCCGTCGCCAACGAGCTAGGCGTGACTCCATGGATGGCTCTAGTGATTTAAGTTTTTTATAACTTGAAAATTTTGTTCTTTTCCTTGTATAGAGCCTCCTTTATCCATTTTTTCCTACGAGTTTCGACCCCGCCAGCGACCTTGTTAAGTTCTCATCGCAGGTCTTGCCCTACTACCACGAAAGCCTCCCAGCGGTTATATGAAATGACCCCGGGTCATTTCAACACTGCGTCTAACAATAACTAGTCAGACTGCATCAAATGATGTCCACCTCGATCCATGCCAACTCATTCAAACTTGGATCACCTCAATCTAATATGCACAATAGTAATGCTGACAAGTATGCCAACTCATCAATGAAGTCGCCTTAGCATGCCAAGCTGTCAAGTCCCCCAACTTGAATTACTCCAGTCGCATAAGTAATTCGGATCATTGGATCGACTCGCATCGCCGAGTCAACTCGGGTTTCTGGATCGACTCGAGTCCCCAAAACAACTTGGGTTGCCAGTCGGATCAACTCGGGTCACCATCCAGATCAACTCAGGTCGCAAGATCACCTGACTAACTTAGATTGACGAAGTTGCCTAGCCAACTTGGATCGCTAGACTTTCCAGATCGACTCGAATCACTGGAGTCGTCAGATCGACTCAGATCTCTATTTCAAGTCGGCCCTATTGCCACGAAGGCATCCCAATGATAACCAGTCAGATCGCAAGTTAAATCACATCAAATGATGTTCACCTCGATCTGTGCTAACTCATTCAATCTTGGATCACCTCGATCCAATATGCCAAGCTGTCAAGTCCACCAGCTCAGATCACTCGAGTTGCATAAGTAACTCAGATCGCCAGAACAACTCGGGTCACCAGATCGACACAGGTCGTCAAATCCACTCGGGTTGCCGAATCAACTCGAGTCGTCGGATCGACTCGGGTCTCCAGATTAGGACGGGTTGTCAGATCGACTCGGGCCGCCAGCCAAATCTACTCGGGTCCCTACATCGACTCAGGTATCCATATAGATCATATTGGGTCGCCAAATCACCTGACTAACTAAAGTTAGGTCAAGTTTGGTCGGGTCAGGTCTCCGGATTGGGTCGGGTCACCGGATCAACTTGGGTCAACATATCGACTCGAGTCGCCAACCAGAACAACTCGGGTCACCAGATTGCCAGACCAACTCGGGTTGGGTCGGGTCAGGTCTTCAGATCGGGTCAGGTCACGGGATCATTTTGGGTCGCCAGCCAGATCAACTCGGGTCGCCACATCAACTCGACTCACCAACCAGGTCAGGTCGGGTCACCAGATCACCTGACCAACTCGGTCAGGTCGACGGATGAAGTCGGATCGCTGGATCAACTCAGGTCGCTAGCCAGATCAACTTGGGTCACCACACCAACTCAGGCCGCCAGCCAAATCAGCTCAGGTCGCGAGATCAACTCAGGTCAACAAATGTGACTTTTGACCCCACTCACAAGTGAGCTAGGCTAACTCATTCCAAGTCTCTCATGGAAAAGTCCATGACTTCCCATTCCTATACCTATGCTGACGAGTATGCCAACTCATCAATGAATTCGGCTCAGCATGCCAAGTTGTCAAGTCCCCCAACTTGAATTACTCCAGTCACATAAGTAATTTAGATCACCAGAACAACTCGGGTCACCGGATCGACTCAATTCGCCGGATTGACTTGGATCACCGGATCACTAGAGTCGGCAAAGTAACCCAGATCTCTAGGGTCATAACGGGATAGGTATTGTTTACGGATGTAACGACCTCTGAGATGAGCCCAACTCGTCAATCGGAGCCAGCTCGCCAATCTGATTGAGCTAGCCGATCTGAGCCAACTCACCGATTTGAGCTAGCAAGACACCTCTCAAGAATTGAGTTTGAGAACTTCTCCACTAATGAGTTGTCCTCAAGATGTGAACTTGCATCCAGATTAGGACTTGTGGCTTGCACGAGCCAATGTCATGAAGACCTCCTACGTACATGCAACCAATGCATCTCATAGTCCAACATAGTTCTGAACTAGCTCATTACGCCACCATCTCGCACATGTTCCAAGTCTCCCATGGAAAAGTCCCCAACTTCCCATTCCAATACCTAGTTGATTTCACCTCGGATCGAGTCCCCAACAAGATCCAATGCCACTCTGCACAAAGCAGTCCATGCTACTTCATGCAGCTCGAATGACACCTCGACTTGACTCTAGACCTTACCCAGGCCAAAACTATTAACAACTTGTCGCACAACCCCATGAATGCTCCTCGAATCAAGTCCCTGACATGACCCTACTCCTGAGTGCACCAAACAACTCCTTTGTTACACCTCGGATCGAGTCCCTTACATGTCAGTTCAAGTCAGTCGACGTGTTAGCTCTATTTCTAGTATGAGGTGATCTTGTCACATCAACACTACACCCATCCATTGTAAGTTAGCCATACCACCACAAAGTCATCCAACAGTCATTATGAAATGACCCCTATCACATCAAGCTGTGTTGGTTTGTTTCAAGTCGGCCCTATTGCCACGAAGGCATCCCAATGGTAACTAGTCAAATCGCATCAAATGATGTTCACCTCGATCTATGCCAATGCTGCCTATGATTGATTTGCTAGCTCTCTACGGATATTTTTGGATATGCCATTTGATACCTGAATGCTATGCATGGGTTCGTGCATAGACGATTCGAGCTGAGCTTAAGGATGTTGAGTTCTCAAGTGAATATGAATAGGCGAGTTGTTCTATGGAGTAGAACTCAGGAATGCATGATGGATTGAGCTCATCTCGCGGATCCGAGCCAGCTCGTTGATCCGATCCAGCTTGTCGATCTGAGCCAGCTCGACGATCCGAGCCAGCTCGTCAAGTTGAGCCTTTTACGAGATTTAAATTTTTTGCGACCTATCGACGTCGGCAAGCATTTGTATGGGGGAGAAAGACTCGGACTAATAACTTATCCTCGTAGGGGAGGTGTTGTTGGTGGATGTGAGGATTTTTGAGATGAGACCCAAGCTGGAACAAATTCTAGTGCGCATTGTGATTAGAGCTAAGCTAAAGGATATTGAGTTCTCAAAGGAATACAAATAGGCAAGTTGTTTTATGGAGTAGAACACGGGAATGCATGATGGATCCGATCCGATTTGAGCCGAGCCGGCTCGGCGATCCGAGCCAGCCAGCTTGGAAAACCGAGCCGGCTCGCTCGGCAAACCGTGCCAGCTCGCCGATTCGAGTCAGCTCGCTCGGTGATCCGAGCCAGCTCGCTTGGCGATCCGAGCCTTTTACGAGATTTTAAGTTTTTGTGACTTATCGGCGTCGGCAAGCATTTCTACGTGGGAGCAAGACTCGGACTAATAACTTATATAGGGGAGGTGTTGTTGGTGGATGTAAGGATCTTTGAGATGAGACTCGAGATGGAATGGATTCTAGTGCCCATTGTGATTCGAGCTGAGCTAAAGGATGTTGAGTTCTCAAGTGAATACAAATAGGTGAGTTGTTCTATGGAGTAGAACACGGGAATGCATGATGGATTGAGCTCAGCTCGTCGATCCGAGCCAGCTCACGGATTCGAGCTAGCTTGTCGAGCTGAGTCTTTTACGAGATTTAAAGTTTTCGTGACCTATCCGTGTCGGCGAGCATTTCTACGGGGGAGCAAGACTTGGACTAATAACTTATATAGGGGAGGTGGTGTTGGTGGATGGAAGGATCTTTGAGATGAGACCCGAGCTGGAACGGATTCTAGTGCGCGTTGTGATTCGAGTTGAGCTAAAGGATGTTGAATTCTCAAGTGATTACAAATAGGCGAGTTATTCCATGGAGTAGAACACGGGAATGCATGATGGATTGAGCTCAACTCGGCGATCCGAGCCAGCTCGGCGATCCGAGCCAGCTCGGCGATCCGAGCCAGCTCGGCGATCCGAGCCAGCCCGTCGAGCTGAGTCTTTTACAAGATTTAAATTTTTTGTGACCTTTCGGCGTTGGCGAGCATTTCTACGGGGGAGTAAGACTCGGACTAATAACTTATATAGGGGAGGTGTTGTTGGTGAATGTAAGGATCACTGAGATGAGACCCGAGCTGGAACGGATTCTAGTGCGCGTTATGATTCGAGCTGAGCTAAAGGATGTTCAGTTCTCAAGTGAATACAAAGAGGTGACTCATTCTATGGAGTAGAACATGGGAATGCATGATGGAATGAGCTCAGATCGCCGATCCGAGCTAGCTCGTCGATCCGAGCCACGGGTATGTACGATCCGAGCCAGCCCGTCGAGCTGAGTCATTTATGAGATTTAAATTTTTTGTGACCTTTCGGCGTTGGCGAGCATTTCTACGGGGGAGCAAGACTCGGACTAATAACTTATATAGGGGAGGTGTTGTTGGTGAATGTAAGAATCATTGAGATGAGATCCGAGCTGGAACGGATTCTAGTACGCGTTGTGATTCGAGCTGAGCTAAAGGATGTTCAGTTCTCAAGTGAATACAAAGAGGTGAGTCATTCTATGGAGTAGAACATGGGAATGCATGATGGAATGATCTCAGATCGTCGATCCGAGCTATCTCGTCGATCCGAGCCAGCTCGCTGATCCGAGCCATGGGTATGTAGGTAGTTTTCATGAGATCGGCTCGCCCGGCCCACAAGTCAAACATCGATTCTCTTATTAAGGGTGAGCCCTTGTCTAGCGTTTGGGTCGCTCGGTACAAGCTGTTCGATTTGTAATGTGTGCAAAGCTTTTGGGTTGATATTTGGAAGATTTAAATTTTTTGTGAGCTATTCTCCTCGTTTCACTTGATATTTTTGAAGATTTGAATTATTTGTGAGCTATTCTCCCCGTTTCCCTTGATTTTTTTGGAAGAATTGGAATTTTTGAGAGTTGTTCTCTTCGCCTCAAATTTCTACGGAAGAGCAAGACTTGGACTAATAACTTATATAGGGGAGGTGTTGTTGGTGAATGAAAGGATCTTTGAGATGAGACCCGAGCTGGAACGGATTCTAGTGCGCGTTGTGATTCAAGCTGAGCTAAAGGATGTTCAGTTCTCAAGTGAATACAAAGAGGTGAGTCGTTTTATGGAGTAGAACACGGGAATGCATGATGGAATGAGCTCAGATCGACGATCCGAGTCAGCTCGCTGATCTGAGCCACGGGTATGTAGGCAGTTTTCATGAGATCGGCTCGCCCGGCCCACAAGTCAAACACTGATTCTCTTATTAAGGGTGAGCCCTTGTCTAGCGTTTGGGTCGCTCGGTACAAGCTGTTTGATTTGTAATGTGTGCGAAGCTTTTGGGTTTGATATTTGGAAGATTTGAATTTTTTGTGAGCTATTCTCCTCGTTTCACTTGATTTTTTTGAAGATTTGAATTATTTGTGAGCTATTCTCCCCATTTCCCTTGATTTTTTGGAAGATTTGGATTTGTTGCGAGTTGTTCTCTTCGCCTCAAATTTCTACGGAAGAGCAAGACTTGGACTAATAACTTATATAGGGGAGGTGTTGTTGGTGAATGCAAGGATCTTTGAGATGAGACCCGAGCTGGAACGGATTCTAGTGCACGTTGTGATTCGAGCTGAACTAAAGGATGTTTAGTTCTCAAGTGAATACAAAGAGGTGAGTCATTTATGGAGTAGAAGACGGGAATGCATGATGGAATGAGCTCAGATCGCCGATCCGAGCTAGCTTGTCGATCCGAGCCACGGGTATGTAGTCAGTTTTCATGAGATCGGATCGTCCGGGCCACAAGCTAGCTATTTTTTGTGAGCTATTCTCTTTGTTTCCTTTGATTTTTTTGGAAGACTTGCATTTTTTGTGAGCTATTCTCTTCGTTTCAATTGAATTTTTGGAAGTTATGCATTTTTTGTGATGTAGTCTCTTCGTTTCACTTGCATTTTTGGGAGATTTGATTTTTTTTGTGAGCTATTCTCTTCTTTTCCCTTGAATTTTTTTTTGCAAGACTTGCATTTTTTGTGAGCTATTCTCTTCGTTTCAATTGAATTTTTAGAAGTTTTGAATTTTTTGTGATCTATTCTTCTTTGTTTCACTTGTATTTTTGAGAGATTTGAAATTTTTGTGAGATATTCTCTTCGGCTCAAATTTCTACGGAAGTGCA
The DNA here is from genome assembly GCA_027943335.1 of Chamaecyparis obtusa. Lineage (NCBI taxonomy): Eukaryota > Viridiplantae > Streptophyta > Pinopsida > Cupressales > Cupressaceae > Chamaecyparis > Chamaecyparis obtusa. The sequence goes on along the minus strand of BSBK01014341.1, from coordinate 41,729 downwards.
ATACTTGGACTAATAACTTATATAGGGGAGGTGTTGTCCGCGGAAGCTCCCCCATGCCCCTCTAATAGAATCAGTGCTAGTGATCCCGTTTTGAAATCCGACGGACGGATGGATGAGCAGGTCGGATTTCAAAACGGGATCAGCAGCACTGATTCCATTAGAGGGGCATGAAGCCACCTGATTGCTATGCGGGGGCTGCTCAAAGTCCCGTCTTTCGAGTCGCTCGACGGCGCAAGTCGGAAAGGGTTCGACAGCGGTTGTCGTTCCAATGCGTCTTCGCAGTGACATGGAAGGCGATCTTCGGGTTAGCCCTTGTCTAGCTTTTGGGTCGCTTGGTACAAGCGATCTGCTATGTACTTTCCGCGAACCCCTATCCGGGTACTCGTTAGCTATGCATTGGCTCTTGCATGTGTGGAACGGAGAGATGCGGCCTTCACAGGGAGTCGGCCTGAAATAGTTCTGTGCGTGCGAATGGAGCCGCGTATAGCTTTTGGGTCGTTTGGATAGGGTGCCCCTCCAAGCGAATCAGTGCTGGTGCTCGGACGGATTTGCGGCTCAGATTTAAAATGTGAGGAGCATGCCTGATTTTATTTGAGGGGCATGAAGCCACCTGATTGCTATGCGGGGGCTCCCCTGGGTCGTCTCTTTTGGGTCACTCGATGGCGCAAGTCGGAGAAGGGTTCGACAACGGTAGTCGTTCCAGCGCGTCGTCATTAGTGATACTGAAGTCGATCTGTGTGCAGCCCCCGTCTAGCACTTGGGTCTGCATGCCGCAAGAAGATTTGAATTTTTTGTGAGTTAAAGTCTTTTTCTTTTTTTCGTTTCACTGGAGTTTTTGCGAGATTTGAAGTTTTTGTGAGCTATTCTCTTCGTTTCACTTAAATTTTTTGTGAGCTATTCTCTTCGTTTCACTTGAATTTTTGGAAGTTTTGAGTTTTTTGTGAGCTATCCTCTTCGTTTCACTTGAATTTTTGCAGGATTTGAATTTTTTGTGAGCTATTCTTCTTTGTTTCACTTGGTTTTTTGGAAGATTTGAATTTTTTGTGAGCTATTTTCTTTGTTTCCCTTGTTTTTTTTTGGAAGACTTGCATTTTTTGTGAGCTATTCTCTTCTTTTCCCTTGATTTTTTTTTTGCAAGACTTGGATTTTTTGTGAGCTATTCTCTTCATTTCAATTGAATTTTTGGAAGTTTTGAATTTTTTGTGATCTATTCTCTTTGTTTCACTTGTATTTTTGAGAGATTTGAAATTTTTGTGAGATATTCTCTTCGGCTCAAATTTCTACGAAAGTGCAATACTTGGACTAATAACTTATATAGGGGAGGTGTTGTCCGCGGAAGCTCCCCCATGCCCCTCTAATAGAATCAGTGCTGGTGATCCCGTTTTGAAATCCGACAGACGGACGGATGATTAGGTCAGATTTCAAAATGGGATCAGCAGCACTGATTCCATTACAGGGGCATGAAGCCACCTGATTGCTATGCGTGGGCTGCTCAAAGTCCCGTCTTTCGGGTCGCTCGATTGCGCAAGTCGGAAAGGGTTCGACAGCGGTTGTCGTTCCAATGCGTCGTCGTTGTGACATGTAAGGCGATCTTAGGGTCAGCCCCCGTCTAGCTTTTGGGTTGCTTTGGTACAAGCGATCTGCTATGTACTTTCCGCGAAACCCTATCCGGGTACTCGTTAGCTATGCGTTGTCTCTTGCATGTGTGCAACGAAGAGATGCGGCCTTCACAGGGAGTCGGCCTGAAACAGTTCTGTGCGTGCGAATGGAGCCGCGTATAGCTTTTGGGTCGTTTGGATAGGGTGCCCCTCCAAGTGAATCAGTGCTGGTGCTCGGATGGATTTGCGGCTCGGATTTAAAATGTGAGTAGCATGCCTGATTTTATTGGAGGGGCATGAAGCCACCTGATTGCTATGCGGGGGCTCCCCTGGGTCGTCTCTTCTGGGTCACTCGATGGCGCAAGTCGGAGAAGGGTTCAACAACGGTAGTTGTTCCAGCGCGTCGTCATTAGTGATACTGAAGTCGATCTGTGGGCGAGCCCCGGTCTAGCATTTGGGTCTGCATGCGGCAAGAAGATTTGAATTTTTTGTGAGTTAAGTCTTTTTCGTTTCACTGGAGTTTTTGCGAGATTTGAAGTTTTTTGTGAGCTATTCTCTTCGTTTCACTTGAATTTTTGGAAGTTTTGAATTTTTTGTGAGCTATTCTCTTCGTTTCACTTGAATTTTTTGAAGTTTTGAATTTTTTGTGAGCTATTCTCTTCCTTTCACTTGAATTTTTGCAGGATTTGAATTTTTTGTGAGCTATTCTTCTTTGTTTCACTTGGTTTTTTCGAAGATTTGAATTTTTTGTGAGCTATTCTCTTTGTTTCCCTTGATTTTTTTTTGGAAGACTTGCATTTTTTGTGAGCTATTCTCTTCGTTTCAATTGAATTTTTGGAAGTTATGCATTTTTTGGTGATGTAGTCTCTTCGTTTCACTTGCATTTTTGGGAAATTTGATTTTTTTGTGAGCTATTCTCTTCTTTTTCCTTGATTTTTTTTGCAAGACTTGGATTTTTTGTGAGCTATTCTCTTCATTTCAATTGAATTTTTGGAAGTTTTGAATTTTTTGTGATCTATTGTTCTTTGTTTCACTTGTATTTTTGAGAGATTTGAAATTTTTGTGAGATATTCTCTTCGGCTCAAATTTCTACGGAAGTGCAATACTTGGACTAATAACTTATATAGGGGAGGTGTTGTCCGCGGAAGCTCCCCCATGCCCCTCTAATAGAATCAGTGCTGGTGATCCCGTTTTGAAATCCGACAGACGGACGGATGATTAGGTCGGATTTCAAAACGGGATCAGCAGCACTGATTCCATTAGAGGGGCATGAAGCCACCTGATTGCTATGCGGGGGCTGCTCAAAGTCCCGTCTTTCGGGTCGCTCGATGACGCAAAGTCGGGAAGGGTTCGACAGCGGTTGTCGTTCCAATGCGTCGTCGCTGTGACATGGAAGGCGATCTTCGGGTCAGCCCCCGTCTAGCTTTTGGGTTGCTTTGGTACAAGCGATCTGCTTGTACTTTCCGCGAAACCCTATCCGGGTATTCGTTAGCTATGCGTTGTTTCTTGCATGGGTGGAACGGAGAGATGCGGCCTTCACAGGGAGTCGGCTTGAAACAGTTCTGTGCGTGCGAAAGGAGCCGCGTATAGCTTTTGGGTCGTTTGGATAGGGTGCCCCTCCAAGTGAATCAGTGCTGGTGCTCGGACGGATTTGCGGCTCGGATTTAAAATGTGAGTAGCATGCCTGATTTTATTGGAGGGGCATGAAGCCACCCGATTGCTATGCGGGGGCTCCCCTGGGTCGCCTCTTTTGGGTCACTCGATGGCGCAAGTCGGAGAAGGGTTCGACAACGGTAGTCGTTCCAGCGCGTCATCATAGTGATACTGAAGTCGATTTGTGGGCGAGCCCCCGTCTAGCTCTTGGGTCTGCATGCCGCAAGGAGATTTGAATTTTTCGTGAGTTTAAGTCTTCGTTTTTCCTTGATTTTTTTTTGGAAGACTTGAATTTTTGGAAGTTCTGAATTTTTTTGTGAGCTATTATCTTTCGTTTCACTTGAATTTTTGCAAGATTTGAAATTTTTGTGAGCTATTCTCTTTGTTTCACTTGGTTTTTTTTGGAAGATTTGAATTTTTGTGAGCTATTCTCTTTGTTTCCCTTTGTTTTTTTTTTTTTTGTTTTTTTTTGGGAAGACTTGCGTTTTTTGTGAGCTATTCTCTTCGTTTCAATTGAATTTTTGGAAGTTATGCATTTTTTGTGATGTAGTCTCTTCGTTTCACTTGGTTTTTTGGAAGATTTGAATTTTTTGTGAGCTATTCTCTTTATTTCCCTTTGATTTTTTTGGAAGACTTGCATTTTTTGTGAGCTATTCTCTTCGTTTCAATTGAATTTTTGGAAGTTATGCATGATGCATTTTTTGGGAGATTTGATTTTTTTTGTGAGCTATTCTCTTCTTTTCCTTTGAATTTTTTTTGCAAGACTTGCATTTTTTGTGAGCTATTCTCTTCGTTTCAATTGAATTTTTGGAAGTTTTGAATTTTTTGTGATCTATTCTTCTTTGTTTCACTTATATTTTTGAGAGATTTGAAATTTTTGTGAGATATTCTCTTCGGCTCAAATTTCTACGGAAGTGCAATACTTGGACTAATAACTTATATAGGGGAGGTGTTGTTCGCGGAAGCTCCCCCATGCCCCTCTAATGGAATCAGTGCTGGTGATCCCGTTTTGAAATCCGACAGACGGATGGATGATTAGGTCGGATTTCAAAACGGGATCAGCAGCACTGATTCCATTATAGGGGCATGAAGCCACCTGATTGCTATGCGTGGGCTGCTCAAAGTCTCATCTTTCAGGTCGCTCGACGGCGCAAGTCGGAAATGGTTCGGCAGCGGTTGTCGTTCCAATGCGTCGTCGCAGCGACATGGAAGGCGATCTTCGGGTCAGCCCCTGTCTAGCTCTTGGGTTGCTTTGGTACAAGCGATCTGCTATGTACTTTCCGCGAACACCTATCCCGGTACTCGTTAGCTATGTGTTGGCTCTAGCACGCATGGAACGCAGAGATGCGGCCTTCACAGGGAGTTGGCCTGAAACAGTTCCGTGCCTTGCGAATGGAGCCGCGTATAGCTTTTCGGTCGTTTGGATAGGTGCCCCTCCAAGTGAATGAGTGTTGGTGCTCGGACGGATTTGCCGCTCGGATTTAAAAATGTGAGCAGCAGCACAGATTCTATTGGAGGGGCATGAAGCCACCCAATTTTTATGCGTGGGCTCCCTTGGGTCGTGTCTTTTGGGTCACTCGATGGCGGAAGTCAGAGAAGGGTTCGACAGCGGTAGTCGTTCCAGCGCGTCGTCATAGTGATACTGAAGTCGATCTGTGGGCGAGCCCCCGTCTAGCTCTTGGGTCTGCATGTCGCAAGAAGATTTGAATTTTTTGAGTTAAGTCTCTTCGTTTCACTTGAATTTTTGCGAGATTTGAATTTTGTTTGTTGCGAGGTAGTAAAATTCTCTTCGTTTTGACTTGAAGTTTTGGATTTTTTGTGAGCTATTCTCTTTGTTTTTCCTTGGTTTTTGTTTTGGAAGACTTGAATTTTTTGTGGGCTATTATTTTATTCTTTTCACTTGAATTTTTGGAAGTTTTGAATGTTTTTGTGAGCTATTCTCTTCGTTTTCACTTGAATGTTTGCAAGATTTGAATTTTTTGTGAGCTATTCTGTTTGTTTCACTTGGTTTTTTTGGAAGATTTGAATTTTTTGTGAGCTATTCTGTTTTGTTTCCCTTGATTTTTTTGTAAGACTTGCATTTTTTGTGAGCTATTCTCTTCGTTTCAATTGAATATTTGGAAGTTGTGCATTTTTTGTGATTGTAGTCTCTTCGTTTCACTTGCATTTTTGGGAGATTTGATTTTATTTGTGAGCTATTCTCTTTTTTTCCCTTGATTTTTTTGTGAGCTATTCTCTTCGTTTCAATTGAATTTTTGGAATTTCTGAATTTTTTGTGATCTATTCTTTTTGTTTCACTCGTATTTTTGAAAGATTTGAAATTTTTGTGAGATATTCTCGTCGGCTCAAATTTCTACGGAAGTGCAAGACTTGGACTAATAACTTATATAGGGGAGGTGTTGTCCGCGGAATCTCCCCCATGCCCCTCTAATAGAATCAGTGCTGGTGATCCCGTTTTGAAATCCGACAGACGGACGGATGATTAGGTCAGATTTCAAAACGCGATCAGCAGCACTGATTCCATTAGAGGGGCATGAAGCCACCTGATTGCTATGCGGGGGCTGCTCAAAGTCCCGTCTTTCGAAGGTCGCTCGACGGTGCAAGTCGGAAAGGGTTCGGCAGCGGTTGTCGTTCCAATGCGTCGTCGCAGTGACATGGAAGGCGATCTTCGGGTCAGCCCCCGTCTAGCTTTTGGGTTGCTTTGGTACAAGCGATCTGCTATGTACTTTCCGCGAACCCCTATCCGGGTACTCGTTAGCTATGCGTTGGCTCTTGCATGCGTGGAACGAAGAGATGCGGCCTTCACAGGGAGTTGGCCGGAAATAGTTCTGCTCTTGTGAATGGAGCCGCGTATATAGCTTTTGAGTCGTTTGGGTAGGTGCGCCCCTCCAAGAGAATCAGTGCTGGTGCTCGGACGGATTGGTAGCTCGGATTTAAAATATGAACACTAGCACTGATTCTATTGGAGGGGCGCATTAGGCCACCCGCTTGCTATGCGGGGGCTGTCCAGGGTCGTAACTTTTGGGTCAGTCGACGGTGCACTTCGGAAAGGGTTCGACAGCGGTTGTCGTTCCAACACATCGTCGCATTGACAAGAAAGGCGATCTTCGGGTCAGCCCCCGTCTAGCTCCCGGGTCACTTGGTACAAGCTACTTGCTATGTCGCTTCGACTTCCGATACTTGAGTGCGCAATGGCTCAAGATGCTTTGCATTGGAATCAGTTAGTTATCATATGTGTCGGCGGATTGGATCTCAAGTCAATCTAGGCGGGTGCGACATTAGTTGCTAAGTCTCGATCGAAAACGATTTGGATTCATCTAGATGCATTGTTATCTGACTTGAGGAACTATGCGAGCGAGTTGGGTTACCTCCTCGTGGATATGTTGGATACGCGTTATGACGGATAAGATGATGGATTGCGGTAAGAATGACGAATTTTTGGAAGATGAATTATTTTGGTGAGCCATGTTCTTTGTTTTACTTGAATTTCTGGAAGATTTGAATTTTGTTTTCTAGCTATTCTTTTCGTTTTCCTAGATTTTTTCGAAAGACTTGAATTTTTTGTGATCTATTCTGTTCGTTTCACTTGAATTTTTGGAAGATTTGATTTTTTGTGAGCTTTTTGTCATCGTTTCACTTGAATTTTTGGAAGATTTGAATTTTTTGGGAGCCAGTTTCTTCGGCTTAAATTTCCACTCAAGAGCAAGACTCGGACTAATAACTTATATAGGGGAGGAGTTGTGTGTTGTTCGCGGAAGCTCCCCCATACCCCTCTTATAGAATCATTGCCGGTGATCGGACGGATGTGTAGGTCGGATTTCAAAATGGGATCACCAGCACTGATTCTATTAGAGGGGCATGAAGCCACTTGATTGCTATGCGGGGGCTGCCCAAAGTCCTGTCTTTCGGGTCGCTCGACGGTGCAAGTCGGAAAGGGTTCGGCAGCGGTTGTCGTTCCAATGCGTCGTCGCAGTGATATGGAAGGCAATCTACGGGTCAGCCCCTGTCTAGCTTTCGGGTCACTTTGGTACAAGTGATTTGCTATGTACTTTCCGCGAACCCTATCCACGTACTCGTTAGCTACGCGTTGGCTCTTACACGAGCGGAACGGAGAGATGCGGCCTTCACAGGGAGTTGGCCGGAGATAGTTCTGTTTTTGTGAATGGAGCCGCGTATAGCTTTTGAGTCGTTTGGGTAGGTGCCCCCCTCCAAGAGAATCAGTGCTGGGTATCTCGGATTTAAAATCTGAGCACTAGCGCTGATTCTATTGGAGGGGCGCATTAGGCCACCCGCTTTCTATGCGGGGCCTGTCCAGGATCGTGTCTTTTGTGTCAGTCGACGTTGCAAGTAGGAAAGGGTTCGACAGCGGTTGTCGTTCCAACGCATCGTCGCATTGACAAGAAACGCAATTTTTGGGTCAGCCCCCGTCTAGCTCCCGGGTCGCTTGGCACAAGCGATTTGCTCTGTCGCATGCTGCATTAAGATTTGAATTTTTTGTTTGCTATTCTCATTTTTGTTTCATTGGAAGATTCGAATTTTTTGCGATCTCCTCTTTTGTTTCCTTTGATTTTTTTTTGGAAGATTTTAATTTTTTGTGAGCCTACTCTCTTCGATTCACTTGAGTTTTTGGAAGAAATGGATTTTTTTGGTGAGCTATGTTCTTTCTTTTACTTGAAGTTTTGGAAAATTTGAATGTTTTGCTAGTTGTTCTTTTCGTTTCCCTTCGATTTTTTCGGAAGACCTGAATTTTTTGTGAGCTATTCTGTTCGTTTCACTTGAATTTTTTGAAGATTTGATTTTTTTGTGAGCTTTTTCCTCATCGTTTCACTTGAATTTTTGGAAGATTTGAATTGTTTGGGAGCCATTCTCAACGTCTCAAATTTCTACGGAAGAGAAAGACCCGGACTAATAACTTATATAGGGGAGTAGTAGTTCGCGGAAGCTCCCCCATGCCCCTCTAATAGAATCAGAGCTTGTGCGCGGACGGATGAGTAAGTCGGATTTAAAATCGGATCACTAGCACTGATTCTATTAGAGGGGCATGAAGCCACCTGATTGCTATGCGGGGGCTGCCCAAAGTCCTGTCTTTCGGGTCACTCAACGGTGCAAGTCGGAAAGTGTTCGGCAGCGGTTGTCGTTCGAATGTGTCGTCGCAGTGACATGGAAGGCAATCTTCGGGTCAGCCCCCGTCTAGCTTTCGGTTCGCTTTGGTACAAGCGATTTGCTATGTACTTTCCGCGAATCCTATCCGGGTACTCGTTAGCTATGCGTTGGTTCTTGCATGCGTGGAACGGAGAGATGCGGCCTTCACAGGGAGTTGGCCGGAGATAGTTCTGTTCTTGTGAATGGACCGGCGTATAGCTTCTGAGTCGTTTGGGTAGGTGCGGCCCTCCAAGAGAATCAGTGCTGGTGCTTGGACGGATTGGTAGCTCAGATATAAAATTTGAGCACTAGCACTGATTCTATTGGAGGGGCGCATTAGGGCACCCGTTTGCTATGCGGGGGCTGCCCATGCCCATGGTAGTGTCTTTTGTGTCACTCGACGGTGCAAGTTGGAAAGGGTTCGACAGCGGTTGTCGTTCAAATGTTTCGTTGTAGTGACATGGAAGACAATTACTGGGTCAGCCCCCGTCTAGCTCTTGGGTCACTTTGCTGCAAGTGATTAATTCGGTTTTGGATGGATAAAATCCCTTTGTGAAAGGTGGCATGGCGTTTGTTGGAGAAAATTGATTAAGTCGGAGCATTGGCCTCGGGCCATTGTGAGGACTGTCGATTTCTTCAGGTACAACACTTGTTTGCCTAGTAACAGAGTTGACATGTAATTCGGCATTGCTCTCGATTGTTCTCGGAGTTGTACCTCCGGAACTTTTGGATCTTGCCCCTTCACTCCATTTCATCCTCTTTGCTTGGATGAACGTGTGCACTTGTACCCCTTTCCGAGATGGTAGGCGCGATAATAAATTGCGGAGTGAGCATTT
>BSBK01014341.1:0-22500 GCA_027943335.1 Chamaecyparis obtusa | reverse complement strand
GCTACACGTATGACCCGAATGTAATTTTTTTTTTTTTTTTTTTTTTTTTTTTTAACTCTGGTTTTTTCGTTCTTATCCTCGTACGGAGCCTCCTTTGTTCATTTTTTTCCCGCGAGTTTCGACCCCGCCCGGGAGCGAGCTCGGCGCCGATCCCGCCCCGCCGCTCCCCGGAGAGCTCGACCGGTTCGGTTCCGCTCGGATCGGACCCCGCCCGCGAGCGCCGCTCGGCTCGACGAGCTCGATGGGGATCCCGTCCGCGGGCGAGCTGGGCGTGGCTACACGTATGACCCGAATGTAATTTTTTTTTTTTTTTTTTTTTAAAACTCTGGTTTTTTCGTTCTTATCCTCGTACGGAGCCTCCTTTGTTCATTTTTTTTCCGCGAGTTTCGACCCCGCCAGGGAGCGAGCTCGGCGCCGATCCCGCCCCGCCGCTCCCCGGAGAGCTCGACCGGTTCGGTTCCGCTCGGATCGGACCCCGCCCGCGAGCGCCGCTCGGCTCGACGAGCTCGATGGGGATCCCGTCCGCGGGCGAGCTGGGCGTGGCTACACGTATGACCCGAATGTAATTTTTTTTTTTTTTTTTTTTTTTTTTTTAACTCTGGTATTTTCGTTCTTATCCTCGTACGGAGCCTCCTTTGTTCATTTTTTTTCCGCGAGTTTCGACCCCGCCCGGGAGCGAGCTCGGCGCCGATCCCGCCCCGCCGCTCCCCGGAGAGCTCGACCGGTTCGGTTCCGCTCGGATCGGACCCCGCCCGCGAGCGCCGCTCGGCTCGACGAGCTCGATGGGGATCCCGTCCGCGGGCGAGCTGGGCGTGGCTACACGTATGACCCGAATGTAATTTTTTTTTTTTTTTTTTTTTTTTTTTAACTCTGGTTTTTTCGTTCTTATCCTCGTACGGAGCCTCCTTTGTTCATTTTTTTCCCGCGAGTTTCGACCCCGCCCGGGAGCGAGCTCGGCGCCGATCCCGCCCCGCCGCTCCCCGGAGAGCTCGACCGGTTCGGTTCCGCTCGGATCGGACCCCGCCCGCGAGCGCCGCTCGGCTCGACGAGCTCGATGGGGATCCCGTCCGCGGGCGAGCTGGGCGTGGCTACACGTATGACCCGAATGTAATTTTTTTTTTTTAATTTTTTTTTTAACTCTGGTTTTTTCGTTCTTATCCTCGTACGGAGCCTCCTTTGTTCATTTTTTTTCCGCGAGTTTCGACCCCGCCCGGGAGCGAGCTCGGCGCCGATCCCGCCCCGCCGCTCCCCGGAGAGCTCGACCGGTTCGGTTCCGCTCGGATCGGACCCCGCCCGCGAGCGCCGCTCGGCTCGACGAGCTCGATGGGGATCCCGTCCGCGGGCGAGCTGGGCGTGGCTACACGTATGACGCGAATGTATTTTTTTTTTTTTTTTTTTTTTTTTTAACTCTGGTTTTTTCGTTCTTATCCTCGTACGGAGCCTCCTTTGTTCATTTTTTTTCCGCGAGTTTCGACCCCGCCCCGGAGCGAGCTCGGCGCCGATCCCGCCCCGCCGCTCCCCGGAGAGCTCGACCGATTCGGTTCCGCTCGGATCGGACCCCGCCCGCGAGCGCCGCTCGGCTCGACGAGCTCGATGGGGATCCCGTCCGCGGGCGAGCTGGGCGTGGCTACACGTATGACCCGAATGTAATTTTTTTTTTTTTTTTTTTTTTTAACTCTGGTTTTTTCGTTCTTATCCTCGTACGGAGCCTCCTTTGTTCATTTTTTTTCCGCGAGTTTCGACCCCGCCCGGGAGCGAGCTCGGCGCCGATCCCGCCCCGCCGCTCCCCGGAGAGCTCGACTGGTTCGGTTCCGCTCGGATCGGACCCCGCCCGCGAGCGCCGCTCGGCTCGACGAGCTCGATGGGGATCCCGTCCGCGGGCGAGCTGGGCGTGGCTACACGTATGACCCGAATGTAATTTTTTTTTTTTTTTTTTTTAAAACTCTGGTTTTTTCGTTCTTATCCTCGTACGGAGCCTCCTTTGTTCATTTTTTTTCCGCGAGTTTCGACCCCGCCCCGGAGCGAGCTCGGCGCCGATCCCGCCCCGCCGCTCCCCGGAGAGCTCGACCGGTTCGGTTCCGCTCGGATCGGACCCCGCCCGCGAGCGCCGCTCGGCTCGACGAGCTCGATGGGGATCCCGTCCGCGGGCGAGCTGGGCGTGGCTACACGTATGACCCGAAAGTTTTTTTTTTTTTTTTTTTTTTTTTAACTCTGGTTTTTTCGTTCTTATCCTCGTACGGGGCCTCCTTTGTTCATTTTTTTTCCGCGAGTTTCGACCCCGCCCGGGAGCGAGCTCGGCGCCGATCCCGCCCCGCCGCTCCCCGGAGAGCTCGACCGGTTCGGTTCCGCTCGGATCGGACCCCGCCCGCGAGCGCCGCTCGGCTCGACGAGCTCGATGGGGATCCCGTCCGCGGGCGAGCTGGGCGTGGCTACACGTATGACCCGAATGTAATTTTTTTTTTTTTTTTTTTTTTTAACTCTGGTTTTTTCGTTCTTATCCTCGTACGGAGCCTCCTTTGTTCATTTTTTTTCCGCGAGTTTCGACCCCGCCCGGGAGCGAGCTCGGCGCCGATCCCGCCCCGCCGCTCCCCGGAGAGCTCGACCGGTTCGGTTCCGCTCCGATCGGACCCCGCCCGCGAGCGCCGCTCGGCTCGACGAGCTCGATGGGGATCCCGTCCGCGGGCGAGCTGGGCGTGGCTACACGTATGACCCGAATGTAATTTTTTTTTTTTTTTTTTTTTTTTAACTCTGGTTTTTTCGTTCTTATCCTCGTACGGAGCCTCCTTTGTTCATTTTTTTCCCGCGAGTTTCGACCCCGCCCGGGAGCGAGCTCGGCGCCGATCCCGCCCCGCCGCTCCCCGGAGAGCTCGACCGGTTCGGTTCCGCTCGGATCGGACCCCGCCCGCGAGCGCCGCTCGGCTCGACGAGCTCGATGGGGATCCCGTCCGCGGGCGAGCTGGGCGTGGCTACACGTATGACCCGAATGTAATTTTTTTTTTTTTTTTTTTTTAAAACTCTGGTTTTTTCGTTCTTATCCTCGTACGGAGCCTCCTTTGTTCATTTTTTTTCTGCGAGTTTCGACCCCGCCCGGGAGCGAGCTCGGCGCCGATCCCGCCCCGCCGCTCCCCGGAGAGCTCGACCGGTTCGGTTCCGCTCGGATCGGACCCCGCCCGCGAGCGCCGCTCGGCTCGACGAGCTCGATGGGGATCCCGTCCGCGGGCGAGCTGGGCGTGGCTACACGTATGACCCGAATGTAATTTTTTTTTTTTTTTTTTTTTTTTTTTTAACTCTGGTTTTTTCGTTCTTATCCTCGTACGGAGCCTCCTTTGTTCATTTTTTTTCCGCGAGTTTCGACCCCGCCCGGGAGCGAGCTCGGCGCCGATCCCGCCTCGCCGCTCCCCGGAGAGCTCGACCGGTTCGGTTCCGCTCGGATCGGACCCCGCCCGCGAGCGCCGCTCGGCTCGACGAGCTCGATGGGGATCCCGTCCGCGGGCGAGCTGGGCGTGGCTACACGTATGACCCGAATGTAATTTTTTTTTTTTAATTTTTTTTTTAACTCTGGTTTTTTCGTTCTTATCCTCGTACGGAGCCTCCTTTGTTCATTTTTTTTCCGCGAGTTTCGACCCCGCCCGGGAGCGAGCTCGGCGCCGATCCCGCCCCGCCGCTCCCCGGAGAGCTCGACCGGTTCGGTTCCGCTCGGATCGGACCCCGCCCGCGAGCGCCGCTCGGCTCGACGAGCTCGATGGGGATCCCGTCCGCGGGCGAGCTGGGCGTGGCTACACGTATGACGCGAATGTATTTTTTTTTTTTTTTTTTTTTTTTTTAACTCTGGTTTTTTCGTTCTTATCCTCGTACGGAGCCTCCTTTGTTCATTTTTTTTCCGCGAGTTTCGACCCCGCCCCGGAGCGAGCTCGGCGCCGATCCCGCCCCGCCGCTCCCCGGAGAGCTCGACCGGTTCGGTTCCGCTCGGATCGGACCCCGCCCGCGAGCGCCGCTCGGCTCGACGAGCTCGATGGGGATCCCGTCCGCGGGCGAGCTGGGCGTGGCTACACGTATGACCCGAAAGTAATTTTTTTTTTTTTTTTTTTTTTTTTTTAACTCTGGTTTTTTCGTTCTTATCCTCGTACGGGGCCTCCTTTGTTCATTTTTTTTCCGCGAGTTTCGACCCCGCCCGGGAGCGAGCTCGGCGCCGATCCCGCCCCGCCGCTCCCCGGAGAGCTCGACCGGTTCGGTTCCGCTCGGATCGGACCCCGCCCGCGAGCGCCGCTCGGCTCGACGAGCTCGATGGGGATCCCGTCCGCGGGCGAGCTGGGCGTGGCTACACGTATGACCCGAATGTAATTTTTTTTTTTTTTTTTTTTTTTTTTTTAACTCTGGTTTTTTCGTTCTTATCCTCGTACGGAGCCTCCTTTGTTCATTTTTTTTCCGCGAGTTTCGACCCCGCCCGGGAGCGAGCTCGGCGCCGATCCCGCCCCGCCGCTCCCCGGAGAGCTCGACCGGTTCGGTTCCGCTCGGATCGGACCCCGCCCGCGAGCGCCGCTCGGCTCGACGAGCTCGATGGGGATCCCGTCCGCGGGCGAGCTGGGCGTGGCTACACGTATGACGCGAATGTATTTTTTTTTTTTTTTTTTTTTTTTTTAACTCTGGTTTTTTCGTTCTTATCCTCGTACGGAGCCTCCTTTGTTCATTTTTTTTCCGCGAGTTTCGACCCCGCCCGGGAGCGAGCTCGGCGCCGATCCCGCCCCGCCGCTCCCCGGAGAGCTCGACCGGTTCGGTTCCGCTCGGATCGGACCCCGCCCGCGAGCGCCGCTCGGCTCGACGAGCTCGATGGGGATCCCGTCCGCGGGCGAGCTGGGCGTGGCTACACGTATGACCCGAATGTAATTTTTTTTTTTTTTTTTTTTTTTAACTCTGGTTTTTTCGTTCTTATCCTCGTACGGAGCCTCCTTTGTTCATTTTTTTTCCGCGAGTTTCGACCCCGCCCGGGAGCGAGCTCGGCGCCGATCCTGCCCCGCCGCTCCCCGGAGAGCTCGACCGGTTCGGTTCCGCTCGGATCGGACCCCGCCCGCGAGCGCCGCTCGGCTCGACGAGCTCGAATGGGATCCCGTCCGCGGGCGAGCTGGGCGTGGCTACACGTATGACCCGAATGTAATTTTTTTTTTTTTTTTTTTTTTTTTTAACTCTGGTTTTTTCGTTCTTATCCTCGTACGGAGCCTCCTTTGTTCATTTTTTTTCCGCGAGTTTCGACCCCGCCCGGGAGCGAGCTCGGCGCCGATCCCGCCTCGCCGCTCCCCGGAGAGCTCGACCGGTTCGGTTCCGCTCGGATCGGACCCCGCCCGCGAGCGCCGCTCGGCTCGACGAGCTCGATGGGGATCCCGTCCGCGGGCGAGCTGGGCGTGGCTACACGTATGACCCGAATGTAATTTTTTTTTTTTAATTTTTTTTTAAACTCTGGTTTTTTCGTTCTTATCCTCGTACGGAGCCTCCTTTGTTCATTTTTTTTCCGCGAGTTTCGACCCCGCCCGGGAGCGAGCTCGGCGCCGATCCCGCCCCGCCGCTCCCCGGAGAGCTCGACCGGTTCGGTTCCGCTCGGATCGGACCCCGCCCGCGAGCGCCACTCGGCTCGACGAGCTCGATGGGGATCCCGTCCGCGGGCGAGCTGGGCGTGGCTACACGTATGACGCGAATGTATTTTTTTTTTTTTTTTTTTTTTTTTTAACTCTGGTTTTTTCGTTCTTATCCTCGTACGGAGCCTCCTTTGTTCATTTTTTTTCCGCGAGTTTCGACCCCGCCCCGGAGCGAGCTCGGCGCCGATCCCGCCCCGCCGCTCCCCGGAGAGCTCGACCGGTTCGGTTCCGCTCGGATCGGACCCCGCCCGCGAGCGCCGCTCGGCTCGACGAGCTCGATGGGGATCCCGTCCGCGGGCGAGCTGGGCGTGGCTACACGTATGACCCGAAAGTAATTTTTTTTTTTTTTTTTTTTTTTTTTTTAATTTAACTCTGGTTTTTTCGTTCTTATCCTCGTACGGGGCCTCCTTTGTTCATTTTTTTTCCGCGAGTTTCGACCCCGCCCGGGAGCGAGCTCGGCGCCGATCCCGCCCCGCCGCTCCCCGGAGAGCTCGACCGGTTCGGTTCCGCTCGGCTTGATCAGCTCTGGTCGCTAGATCACTTGACAAAATTAGGTCAACAGGCAGATCAACTCGGGTCACCAACTAGATCAACTCAGGTCGCAAACTAGATCATCTCGGGTGGCTAGATCAACTCTGCTCGCTAGTCGGTAACTCATACTGCCATAATAAATTAGGTCACTACAACGACTCTGGTCGCTCGGTCGACTAAGGTGACTCAGGTCACTGGGTGGACTTGGTCGACTCGGTCGACTCGATCGACTCGGGTCACCGAGTTGACTCAGGTAGCCAAATCGACTCAGGTCGAGTCAGTCACCTGACCGACCCGGTCGACTCGGGTCGACGCAGTCAACTTGAGTCAACTCAGTTGACTTGGATCACCGGGTCGACTAGGGTGACTTAGGTCGACTCAGCTGACTCGGTTGACTCAGGTCGACTCAAGTCGACTTGGGTTGTCGGATCTACTCGGGCCTCTAGATTGCACGGGTCACTAGATCAACTCAAGTTGCTAGCGAGATCAGCTCAGGTCACCACACAGGTAACCAACTAGATCAACTCGGGTCACTAGATCAGCTTGGGTCACCAGCTAGATCAGCTCTAGTCGCTAGATCACCTGACAAAATCAGGTCACTAACTAGATCAGCCTGGGTCACCAACCATTTCATCTTAGGTCGCCAACTAGATCAGCTTAGGTCGCTAACTAGATCAACTCAGGTCGCCAGATCAGCTCTGGTTGCCAGCCAAAAACTTTGACTGCCATAATAAATTGGGTCACCACAGCGACTCGGGTCACCAGGTCGACTCGGTTGACTCGGGTCACCAGGTCGACTTGGTTGAATCAGGTCACTGGGTCGACTCGGTCGACTCGATGGACTTGGGTCACCAGGTCGACTTGGTTGACTCAGGTCACCGGGTCGACTCAGTCACCTGACTGACTCGGTCGACTCGGGATGACTCAGTTGACTCAGGTCATCGGATCGACTCGAGTCACCAAGTTGACTCGGGTCACCGGGTCGACTTGGGTTGTCAGATCGACTCGGGCCTCTGGATCAGTACGGGTCACTGGATCAACTCAAGTCGCTAGCGAGATCAACTCAGGTCACCACACGGGTCGCCAACTAGATCAACTCACATCGCCAGATCAGCTTGGGTCACCAACCAGATCAACTCTGGTCGCTAGATCACCTGACAAACTTAAGTCACCAGCCAGATTAGCTTAGGTCACCAGCCAGTAACTCTGACTACCATAATAAATTAGGTCACCACAGTGACTCAGGTAACTGGGTTGACTCAGTCGACTCAGGTCGACTCAGTTGACTCAGGTCACCGGGTCGACTCGATCGACTCAGTTGACTCGATTCACCGGGTTGACTTAGGTTACTGGGTTGACACGATCGACTCAGTTGACTCAGGTCATTGGGTGGACTCCGTTGACTTAATCGACTCAGGTCACCGGGTTGACTCAGTCACCTGACTGACTCGGGTCGACTTGGTTGACTCGGGTCACAAGGTCGACTTGGTTGACTCGGGTCATCAGGTCGACTTGGTTGATTCGGGTCATCGGGTCGACTCGGTTGAGTCGGGTCACCAGGTCGACTCAGGTCGACTTGGGTTACCAGATCGACTCAGGCCTCTGGATCAGGATGGGTTACTGGATCAACTCAAGTTGCTAGCAAGATCAACTTAGGTCACCACACGGGTCACCAACTAGATCAACTCTGGTCGCCAGATTAGCTTGGGTCACCAACCAGATCAACTCTGGTCTCCAGATCACCTAACAAAATTAGGTCACTAGCAACTTGGGTCACTGGGTCGACTCAATTGACTCAGGTCACCGGGTGAACTCGGTCGACTCAGTTGACTCGGGTCACCGGGTCGACTCGGTTGACTCGGGTCATTGGGTCGACTCGGTCGAGTCAGGTCACCAGGTCGACTCGATCGAGTCGGGTCATCGGGTCGACTCAGGTCGTCGGGTTGACTCAGGTCAACTCGGTTGACTCAGGTCACCGGGTCGACTCGGTTGACTTGGGTCACCGCATCGACTTGGTTGACTCAGGTCACTGCGTCGACTCGGTTGACTCGGGTCATCGGGTTGACTCGGTTGACTCGGGTCATCGGGTCGACTCGGTTGACTCAGGTCACTGGGTTGACTCAATTGACTCAGGTCACTGGGTCGACTCGGTTGACTCGGGTCACCGAGTCAACTCGAATCGACTTGGGTTGCCGGATCGACTCAGGCCTCTAGATTGGGATGGGTCACTAGATCAACACAAGTCGCTAGTGAGATCAACTCAGGTCACCACACGGGTCACCAACTAGATCAACTCAGGTCACCAAATCAGATTGGGTCACTAGCCAGATCAGCTCTGGTCGCCAGATCACCTCACAAAATTAGGTCGACAGCCAAATCAGCTTAGGTTGCCAACTAGATCAATTCAGGTCACCAGATCAGCTCTAGTCACCAGCCAGTAACTCTGACTGCCATAATAAATTAGGTCACCATAGTGACTCAGGTCGCTGGGTCGACTCGATCGACTCGGGTCACCAGGTCAACTCGGTTGACACGGGTCACTGGGTCGACTCGGTCGACTCTGTTGACTCGAGTCACCGGGTTGACTCGGTCGACTCAGGTCACTAGGTCGACTTAGGTCGACTCAGTCACCTGACTGACTCGGTCGACTTGGGTCGACTTGGTTGCCTCGAGTCATCGTGTTAACTCAGTTGACTCAGGTCATCGGGTCAACTCAGTTGACTCCGGTCATTGGGTCAACTCAGTTGACTCAAGTCATCAGGTCAACTTAGTTGACTCAGGTCACTGGGTCGAGTCGGTCGACGCGGTTGACTCAGGTCACCAGGTCGACTTGGGTTGCCGGATCGACTCGGGCCTCTAGATCAAGATGGATCATCGGGTCAACTCAAGTTACTAGCGAGATCAACTCAGGTCACCACATGGGTCGCCAACTAGATCAACTTGGGTCACCAGATTAGCTTGGGTCACCAGCTAGATCAGCTCTGGTCGCCATATCAGCTTATGTCACCAACTAGATCAACTCAGGTCGCCAGCCAATAACTTTGACTGCCATAATAAATTGGGTCACCATAGTGACTCGGGTCGCTAGGTCAACTTGGTTGACTCAGGTCATAGGGTCGACTCGGTTGACTCAGTTGACTCAGGTCATTGGGTTGACTCAGTTGACTCATGTCACTGGGTCGACTCGAGTCACCAGGTCGACTCGGTTGACTCAGGTCACTAGGTCGACTCGGGTCAACTCAGTCACCTTACTAACTTAGGTAGACTTGGTTGACTTGGGTCACCAGGTCAACTTAGGTCATCAGGTCAACACGGTTGACTCAGGTCAGTAGGTCAACTCTGTCGACTCAGGTCACCAAGTCAGCTGGGTCGACTTAGTCAACTCTGGTCACCGGGTCGACTCAGTTGATTCGAGTCACCGGGTCACTGGGTCGACTCGGTTGGCTCGGGTCATCGAGTTGACCAGGTTGACTCGGGTCACTGGGTCGACTCGGTGGACTCGAGTCGACTCGATTGACTCAGGTCGAGTTGGGTTGCCGGCTCGACTCGGGCCTCTGGATCGGGATGGGTCACTGGATCAACTCAAGTCGCTAGCGAGATCAACTCAGGTCACCACACGGATCACCAACTAGATTTACTCAGGTCGCCATATCAGCTTGGGTCACCAACCAGATCAGCTCTTGTCACCAGATCACCTGACAAAATTAGTTCACCAACCAGATCAGGTTAGGTCACCAATTAGATCAACTCAGGTCGCTAGATTAGCTCTGGTCGCCAGTGAGTAACTCCGACTGCCATAATAAATTGGGTCACCACAAAAACCCTGGTCGCTGGGTCGACTCAGTCAACTCAGTCAACTTGATCAACTCGGGTCACCGGGTCAACTCGGGTCATCGGGTCAACTCGGGTCACTGGGTCGACTCGGTCGACGTGGGTCACCGAGTCGACTTGGGTTGCCGAATCAACTTAGGCCTCGAGTCGACTTGGGTTGACACGGGTCGACCTAGTCGACTCAGGTCACTAGGTTGACTCAATTGATTCAGGTCACTAGGTCAACTCAGTCGACTCTGGTTTACTCGGGTCGACTCGGTCACCTGACCGACTCGGGACACCACGTCGACTCAGTCGACTCGGTTGACTCGGGTCATCGAGTCGACTCGGTTGACTCGGGTCATCGAGTCGACTCGGTTGACTCAGGTCACTCGGTCAACTCGATAGACTCGGGTCACCGAGTCGACTTGGGTTGCCGGATTGACTCAGGCCTCTGGATCAGGACGGGTCACTGGATCAACTCAAATCGCTAGCAAGATCAACTCAGGTCACCACACGGGTCGCCAACTAGATCAACTTGAGTCACCAGATCAACTTGGGTCACCAGCCAGATCAGCTCTGGTCTCCAGATGACCTGACAAAATTAGGTCACTAGCCAGATCAGCTTAGGTCACCCACTAGATCAATTCAGGTTGCCAGCTCAGCTCTGGTCGCCAGCTAGTAACTTTAACTGCCATAATAAATTAGGTCACCACAGCGACTTGGGTCACTGGGTCGACTCAGTTGACTCGGGTCATCGGGTCAACTCGGTCGACTCAGTTGACTTGGGTCACCAGGTCGACTCGGTTGACTCGAGTCATTGGGTCGACTCAGTTGACTCGGGTCACTGGGTCGACTCAATTGAGTCAGGTCACTGGGTCGACTCGGTCAACTTAGGTCATCGGGTCGACTCAGTCACCTAACCGACTCGGTCGACTCAGGTCGACTCGGATCACCGGGTTGAATCGATCGACTTGGTTGACTCGGGTCACCGCGTCAACTCAGTTGACTCGGGTCGACTCGGTTGACTCAGGTCACTGGGTTGACTCAGTTGACTCAGGTCACCGGGTCGACTCGATTGACTCAGGTCACCGGGTCGACTCGGGTCACCGGGTCAACTCGGTTGACTCGGATGATCGAGTCGACTCGGTCGACTCGGATCGACTTGGGTTGTTGGATCAACTCAAGCCTCTAGATCAGGATGGGTCACTAGATCAACACAAGTCGCTAGCGAGATCAACTCAGGTCACCACACAGGTCGCCAACTAGATCAACTCGAGTCGCCAGATCAGATTGGGTCACCAGCCAGATCAGCTCTGGTTGCTAGATCACCTCACAAAATTAGGTCGACAGCCAAATTAGCTCTGGTCACTAGATCACCTCACAAAATTAGGTCGACAACCAGATCAGCTTAGGTTGCCAACTAGATCAATTCAGGTCGCTAGATCAACTCTGGTCGCTAGCCAATAACTTTGACTGCCATAATAAATTGGGTCACCACAGCGACTCGGGTCGCTGGGTCGACTCGGTCGAGTCGGGTCACTGGGTCGACTTGGTTGACTTAGGTCACTAGGTCAACTCGGTCGACTCAGTTGACTCAGGTCACCGGGTTGACTCGGTTGACTCAAGTCACCGGGTCGACTTAGGTCGACTCGGTTGACTTGGGTCACCAGGTCGACTCAATTGACTCAGGTCATCGGGTCAACTCAGTTGACTCAGGTCATCGAGTCGACTCGATCGACTCGGGTCACTAGGTTGACTCGGTCGACGCGGTTGACTCAAGTCACCGGGTTGACTTGGGTTGCCGGATCGACTTAGGCCTCTAAATCGGGATGAGTCACTTGGTCAACTCAAGTCGCTAGCGAGATCAACTCAGGTCACCACACGGGTCGCCAACTAGATCAACTCAGGTCACCACACGGGTCGCCAACTAGATCAACTCAGGTCGCCAGATCAGCTTGGGTCACCAGCTAGATCAGCTCTGGTCACCAGATCACCTAACAAAATTAGGTCACCAGCCAGATCAGCTTATGTCACCAACTAGATCAACTCGGGTCGCCAGCCAGTAACTTCGACTGCCATAATAAATTGGGTCACCACAGTGACTCAGGTCGCTGGGTCGACTCGGTTGACTCAGGTCACAGGGTCGACTCGGTTGACTCAAGTCATCGGGTCGACTCGGTTGACTCATGTCACTGGGTCAACTCAGGTCACCGGGTCGACTTAGTTGACTTAGGTCACCAGGTCGACTCAGTTGACTCAGGTCACCGAGTCGACTCGGGTCGACTCAGTCACCTTACTGACTTAGGTCAACTTGGTTGACTCAGGTCACCATGTCAACTCAGGTCATTGGGTTGACACGGTTGACTCGGGTCACTGGGTTAACTCTATCGACTCGGTTGACTCGGGTCACCGAGTCGACTCAGTCGACTCTGGTCACCGGGTCGACTTGGTTGATTCGGGTCACCGGGTCACTGGTCGACTCGGTTGGCTCGGGTCATCGGGTCGACTCGGGTCACTGGGTCGACTCGGTTGACTCAGGTCGACTGGGTCGACTTAGTCAACTCTAGTCACCGGGTCGACTCGGTTGATTCGGGTCACCGGGTCACTAGGTCGACTCGGTTGGCTCGGGTCATCGGGTCGACTCAGGTCACTGGGTCGACTCGGTTGACTCAGGTCGACTGGGTCGACTTAGTCGACTCTGGTCACCGGGTCGACTCGGTTGATTCAGGTCACCGGGTCACCGAGTCGACTCGGTTGGCTCAGGTCATCAGGTCGACTCGGTTGACTCGGGTTGCTAGCTCGACTTGGGTTGCTGGCTCGACTCGAGCCTCTAGATCGAGACGGGTCATTGGATCAACTCAAGTCGCTAGCGAGATCAACTCAGGTCACCACATGGGTCGGCAACTAGATTTACTCGAGTCACCATATCAGCTTGGGTCACCAACCAGATCAGCTCTTATCGCCAGATCACCTGACAAAATTAGTTCACCAGCCAGATCAGGTTAGGTCGCTAACTAGATCAACTCGGGGTGCTAGATCAGCTCTAGTCGCCAGTGAGTAACTCTGACTACCATAATAAATTAGGCCACCATAAAAACCCCGGTCGCTGGGTCGACTTGGTTGACTCAGGTCACCGGGTCGACTCAGTTGACTCGGGTCATTGGGTCGACTCGGTCAACTCGGGTCACCGGGTCGACTCGGGTCATCGGGTCACTGGGTCGACTCGGGTCACCGAGTCGACTTGGGTTGCTGGATTGACTCAAGCCTCGAGTCGACTTGGGTTGACACGGGTCGACCTAGTCAACTCAGGTCACCGGGTCGACTCAATTGATTCAGGTCACTAGGTTGACTCAGTCGACTCTGGTTGACTCGGGTCGACTTAGTCACCTGACCGACTCAGTTGACTCGGGTCACCACGTTGACTCGGTCGACTCGGTTGACTCAGGTCGACTCAGTTGACTCGGGTCATCGGGTCGACTCAGTTGACTCAGGTCACTCGGTCGATTCGGTTGACTCGGGTCACTTGGTCAACTCGGGTCGACTTAATCACCTGACTGACTTAGGTCGACTTAGTTGACTCGGGTCACCAGGTCGACTCAGTTGACTCAGGTCACTGGGTCAACTCTGTCGACTCAGGTCACCAGGTCGACTGGGTCAACTCAGTCGACTCAGGTCACCGGGTCGACTCAGTCACTTGACCGACTCGGTTGATTCGGGTCACTGGGTCGACTCGGTTGACTCAAGTCACTGGGTCGACTCGATTGACTCGGGTCGACTCGAGTGACTCGGGTCACCGGGTCAACTCGGGTTGACTCGGGCCTCTAGATCAGGAGGGGTCATTGGATCAACTCAAGTTTCTAGCGAGATCAACTCAAGTCACCACACGGGTCCCCAACTAGATTTACTCAGGTCACCATATCAGCTTGGGTCACCAGCCAAATCAACTCTTGTCGCCAAATCACCTGACAAAATTAGTTCACCAGCTAGATCAGGTTAGGTCGCCAACTAGATCAACTCGGGTTGCTAGATCAGCTCTGGTCGCCAATGAGTAACTCCAACTGCCATAATAAATTAGGTCACCACAGAAACCCCAGTCGCTGGGTCGACTCGGGTCGACTCGATTGACTCGGGTCATTGGGTCGACTCGGTCAACTCGGGTCACCGGGTCGACTCGGTTGACTCAGGTCATCAGGTCGACTTGGGTCACTGGGTCGACTCGGGTCACCGAGTCGACTTGGGTTGCTGGATCGACTCAGGCCTCAAGTTGACTTGGGTTGACACGGGTCGACCTAGTCTACTAAGGTCTCCTGGTCGACTCGGGTCGACTCAATCGATTCAGGTCACTGGGTCGACTCAATCACCTGACTGACTCGGTCATCTCAGGTCACCATGTCGACTCGATTGACTCTTGTCATCGGGTTGACTCAGTTGACTCAGGTCACTGGGTCAACCGATTGACTCAGGTCACTGGGTCGACTCGGTCACCACACGGGTCACCAACTAGATCAAGTTAGGTAGCTAGCGAGATCAACTCAGGTCACCACACTGGTCCCCAACTAGATCAACTCGGATCGCCAGATCAGCTTGGGTCACCAGCCAGATCAGCTGTGGTCGCCAGATCAGCTTGGGTCACCACATTGACTCAGGTCGCCACATTACTTGGCCAACTCGGGTCACCAGCCAGATCAACTCAGGTGACTCGGTTGACTCAGGTTATCGGGTCGACTCGGGTCGACTTGGGTTGCCAGATCAACTCGGGCCTCGAGTCGACTTGGGTTGACTTGGGTCACCAGGTCGATGCGGGTTGTCAGGTCAACACGAGTCACCGGTTCGACATGGGTCGCCAGTTTGACACGGGTCACTGGGTCGACACGGGTCACTGGGTCGACGCGAGTCACTGGGTCGACGCGGGTCACTAGGTCGACGCAGGTCGCTGGGTTGACTCGGGTCGTCAAGTTGACTCGGGTCGCCGGGTCAACTCAGGTTATTGGATCGACTCGGGTCTCTAGATCAGGACAGGTCACTTGATCAACTCGGGTCACCACATGAGTCACCAATTAGATCAACTCAGGTCACCAGATCAGCTTGGGTCACTAGCCAAATCTGCTCTGGTCGCCAAATGCCAAATCACCTAACCGACTCGGGTCGCCAGCCAGATCAGCTTGGGTCACCACAATCACCTGGCCAACTCGGTTCGCCAGATCAACTCAGGACACGACATCGACTCAGGTAGTTAGCTAGATCATCTCAGATCACCAGATCGCCCGATGAACTCAGGTCGGGTGGGGTCTCTAGATCGAGTCGAGTCACCAGATCAAGTCGGGTCCCGAGCCAGATCAACTCAGGTCACCACATCGACTCGGGTCACCAGCCAGATTAGGTCAGGTCACTAGATAGCCTGACCTACTTAGATCTCCAGTGAGTCTGTCCACTTTTTGAATGATTGACCCATACTCCTCTCAGTATTATCATAGTCAAGTCTCCGCTTCTAGCTCGACAATAAGAAGGGCGTGACTCCATGTATGGCCCTGAGTGATTTTTTTTTAACTCTGGTTTTTTCATTCTTTTTGTCGTAGGGAGCCTCCTTTGTCTATTTTTTTTACAACTTTTGACCTCGCTCACGATCAAGCTAGGCCAACTCATTTAAACTTGGATCGCAAAAATCTATATGCACAATAGTAATGTTGATGAGTATGCAAACACATCAATGAAGTCATCTCAGTATGTCAAGTCCCCCAACTTAGATCACTCGAGTCGCATAAGTAACTCAGATAGCCATAATAAATTAGGTCACCATAGTGACTCGGTCACTAGGTCGACTCAGGTCACGGGGTCGACTCGGGTCATCAAGTCAACTCAGGTTGCTGGTTGACATAGCCGAATCGACTCAGGTCTTTGGATCGGGACGGGGTCACTTGATCAACTCGTGTCGCTAGCCCAAATCAACTTAGGTCATCACATGGGTCGCCAACTAGATCAACTCGGGTCGCTAGATCAGCTCTGGTCACCAGATCACCTGACCAACTTAGGTCGCCAACCAAATCAGCCTTGATCGCCACATTGACTCAGGTTGCCACATCACCTAGCCAACTTGGGTCGCCAGCCAGATCAACTCGAGTTGCCAGATCGACTCGGGACACCACATCGACTCAGGTAGTCAGCTAGATCATCTTGGATCCCTAGATCGCTCGATGAACTCAACTCAGGTGGGGTCTCTAGATCAAGTCGGGTCACCAGATCAAGTCGGGGTCCTGAGCTAGATCAACTTAGGTCACCACATCGACTTAGGTCACCAGCCAGATCAGGTCCCTAGCCAGATCAACTCAGGTCACCACATCCAATATGCACAATAGTAATGCTGATGAGTATGCAAACTCATCAATGAAGTCATCTCAGTATGCCAAGTTGTCAAGTCCTCCAACTTAGATCAGTCGAGTCGCATAAGTAACTCCAACTACCATAATAAACTTAGATCACTCAGGTCGTTAGGTCGACTCGGGTTGCCGGCTTGACTCGGGTCTCTAGATCGCGATAGGTCGCTGGATCAACTCGGGTTGCTAGCTAGATTAACTCAAGTCACCACATCGACTTGGGTCATCACCTAGATCAGCTCAGGTTGCCACATCACCTAACCAACTCAGGTCAGGTCGGGTCACCAGATTAATTCGGGTCACCAGCCAGATCAACTTAGGTTGCCACATCAACTCGAGTATCCAGATAGATCAGCTCGGGTCACCAAATCACCTAACTAACTTAGGTCAGGTTGGGTTAGGTCTCCTGATCAGGTCGGGTCACCGGATCAACTCAGGTCGCTAATTAGATCAACTCGGGTCACTAACATGATCAACTCGGGTCAACACATCAGCTTATGTTGTTAACACATTCCAATATGCCAAGCTGTCTAGTTTGCTAGCTCGGATCACTCGAGTCGCATAAGTAACTCGTATTGCCAAAACAACTTGGGTCACCTAATTAACTCGAGTCATCAGATCGACTCGGGTCGCCAGATCGACTCGGGTCACCGGATCGACTCGAGTCCTCGAATCGACTCGGGTCACCGTATTGACGCAGGTCACCGGATCGACTCAGGTCTCCAGATCAGGATGGGTCGTCCGATCGACTCGGTTCATCGGATCGATTCGGGTATCCAGATAGATCAAATCAGGTCACCAAATCACCTGACTAACTTAGGTTAGGTCGGTCTCTGGATCGAGTCGGGTCACCAGATCAAATTGGGTCTCCAGCCAGATCAACTCGGGTCAACACATCGACTCGAGTCACCAACCAGATCAACTTGGGTCGCCAGGACCAACTCAGGTCAGGTCGGGTAAGGTCTCCAGATTGGGTCAAGTCGCGGGATCATTTCAGCTCGCCAGCCAGATCAACTCGAGTTGCTACATCGACTCGACTCGACTCGCCAACCAGATCAGCTCAGGTCATTAGATCACCTGACCAACTCGAGTCAGGTCGACGGATGAAGTCAGATCGCCAGATCAACTCAGGTCGCCAGCCAGATCAACTCAGATCATCACATCGACTTAGGTCGCCAGCCAAATCATCTCGGGTCACCAAATCAACTCGGGGTCACCAGCCAGATCAACTCGGGGTTAACAAATTTGAGTTTTGACCCCACTCGCAAGCGAGCTAGGCTAACTCATTCAAACTTGGATCGCCTCAATCTAATATGCATAATAGTAATACTAACGAGTATGCAAACTCATCAATGAAGTCAACTAAGTATGCCAGCCTGATCAACTCAGGTCAACAAATTGACTCGGGTCACCAACCAGATCAACTCGGGTCACCAGATTGCCAGGCCAAGTTGGGTCGGGTCGGGTTGGGTCAGGTCTCTAGATCGGGTTGGGTCAGTTCTCTAGATCGGGTCGGGTGCCAGATCAATTCTTGTCGCCAACCAGATCAACTCAGGTCGCCACATCGACTCGGGTCGTCAGCCAGATCAGCTCGGGTCACCACATCACCTAACCAACTCGGGTTAGGTCGGGTCACCCGATCAATTTGGGTCACTAAGTTGGGTGTGACTCCATGAATGGCACGAGTGGTTTTCTTTTTCAACTCTAGTTTTTTCATTCTTTTCATTGTACGAAGCCTCCTTTGTCTATTTTTTTAGGACTTTTGACCCCGCCCTGAGGATCGCCAACGAGCTCGACGGATCCTGTCCGAGATCTTGCTCGTGAGCGAGCTCACCGGATCCCGTCGCCAACGAGCTAGGCGTGACTCCATGGATGGCTCTAGTGATTTAAGTTTTTTATAACTTGAAAATTTTGTTCTTTTCCTTGTATACGAGCCTCCTTTATCCATTTTTTCCTACGAGTTTCGACCCCGCCAGCGACCTTGTTAAGTTCTCATCGCAGGTCTTGCCCTACTACCACGAAAGCCTCCCAGCGGGTTATATGAAATGACCCCGGGTCATTTCAACACTGCGTCTAACAATAACTAGTCAGACTGCATCAATGATGTCCACCTCGATCCATGCCAACTCATTCAAACTTGGATCACCTCAATCTAATATGCACAATAGTAATTGCTGACAAGTATGCCAACTCATCAATGAAGTCGCCTTAGCATGCAAGCTGTCAAGTCCCCCAACTTGAATTACTCCAGTCGCATAAGTAATTCGGATCATTGGATCGACTCGCATCGCCGAGTCAACTCGGGTTTCTGGATCGACTCGAGTCCCAAAACAACTTGGGTTGCCAGTCGGATCAACTCGGGTCACCATCCAGATCAACTCGGGTCGCAAGATCACCTGACTAACTTAGATTGACGAAGTTGCCTAGCCAACTTGGATCGCTAGACTTGCCAGATCGACTCGAATCACTGGAGTCGTCAGATCGACTCAGATCTCTATTTCAAGTCGGCCCTATTGCCACGAAGGCATCCCAATGATAACCAGTCAGATCGCAAGTTAAATCACATCAAATGATGTTCACCTCGATCTGTGCTAACTCATTCAATCTTGGATCACCTCGATCCAATATGCCAAGCTGTCAAGTCCACCAGCTCAGATCACTCGAGTTGCATAAGTAACTCAGATCGCCAGAACAACTCGGGTCACCAGATCGACACAGGTCGTCAAATCCACTCGGGTTGCCGAATCAACTCGAGTCGTCGGATCGACTCGGGTCTCCAGATTAGGACGGGTTGTCAGATCGACTCGGGCCGCCAGCCAAATCTACTCGGGTCCCTACATCGACTCAGGTATCCATATAGATCATATTGGGTCGCCAAATCACCTGACTAACTAAAGTTAGGTCAAGTTTGGTCGGGTCAGGTCTCCGGATTGGGTCGGTCACCGGATCAACTTGGGTCAACATATCGACTCGAGTCGCCAACCAGAACAACTCGGGTCACCAGATTGCCAGACCAACTCGGGTTGGGTCGGGTCAGGTCTTCAGATCGGGTCAGGTCACGGGATCATTTTGGGTCGCCAGCCAGATCAACTCGGGTCGCCACATCAACTCGACTCACCAACCAGGTCAGGTCGGGTCACCAGATCACCTGACCAACTCGGTCAGGTCGACGGATGAAGTCGGATCGCTGGATCAACTCAGGTCGCTAGCCAGATCAACTTGGGTCACCACACAACTCAGGCCGCCAGCCAAATCAGCTCAGGTCGCGAGATCAACTCAGGTCAACAAATGTGACTTTTGACCCCACTCACAAGTGAGCTAGGCTAACTCATTCCAAGTCTCTCATGGAAAAGTCCATGACTTCCCATTCCTATACCTATGCTGACGAGTATGCCAACTCATCAATGAATTCGGCTCAGCATGCCAAGTTGTCAAGTCCCCCAACTTGAATTACTCCAGTCACATAAGTAATTTAGATCACCAGAACAACTCGGGTCACCGGATCGACTCAATTCGCCGGATTGACTTGGATCACCGGATCACTAGAGTCGGCAAAGTAACCCAGATCTCTAGGGTCATAACGGGATAGGTATTGTTTACGGATGTAACGACCTCTGAGATGAGCCCAACTCGTCAATCGGAGCCAGCTCGCCAATCTGATTGAGCTAGCCGATCTGAGCCAACTCACCGATTTGAGCTAGCAAGACACCTCTCAAGAATTGAGTTTGAGAACTTCTCCACTAATGAGTTGTCCTCAAGATGTGAACTTGCATCCAGATTAGGACTTGTGGCTTGCACGAGCCAATGTCATGAAGACCTCCTACGTACATGCAACCAATGCATCTCATAGTCCAACATAGTTCTGAACTAGCTCATTACGCCACCATCTCGCACATGTTCCAAGTCTCCCATGGAAAAGTCCCCAACTTCCCATTCCAATACCTAGTTGATTTCACCTCGGATCGAGTCCCCAACAAGATCCAATGCCACTCTGCACAAAGCAGTCATGCTACTTCATGCAGCTCGAATGACACCTCGACTTGACTCTAAACCTTACCCAGGCCAAAACTATTAACAACTTGTCGCACAACCCCATGAATGCTCCTCGAATCAAGTCCCTGACATGACCCTACTCCTGAGTGCACCAAACAACTCCTTTGTTACACCTCGGATCGAGTCCCTTACATGTCAGTTTCAAGTCAGTCGACGTGTTAGCTCTATTTCTAGTATGAGGTGATCTTGTCACATCAACACTACACCCATCCATTGTAAGTTAGCCATACCACCACAAAGTCATCCAACTGTCATTATGAAATGACCCCTATCACATCAAGCTGTGTTGGTTTGTTTCAAGTCGGCCCTATTGCCACGAAGGCATCCCAATGGTAACTAGTCAAATCGCATCAAATGATGTTCACCTCGATCTATGCCAATGCTGCCTATGATTGATTTGCTAGCTCTCTACGGATATTTTTGGATATGCCATTTGATACCTGAATGCTATGCATGGGTTCGTGCATAGACGATTCGAGCTGAGCTTAAGGATGTTGAGTTCTCAAGTGAAATATGAATAGGCGAGTTGTTCTATGGAGTAGAACTCAGGAATGCATGATGGATTGAGCTCATCTCGCGGATCCGAGCCAGCTCGTTGATCCGATCCAGCTTGTCGATCTGAGCCAGCTCGACGATCCGAGCCAGCTCGTCAAGTTGAGCCTTTTACGAGATTTAAATTTTTTGCGACCTATCGACGTCGGCAAGCATTTGTATGGGGGAGAAAGACTCGGACTAATAACTTATCCTCGTAGGGGAGGTGTTGTTGGTGGATGTGAGGATTTTTGAGATGAGACCCAAGCTGGAACAAATTCTAGTGCGCATTGTGATTAGAGCTAAGCTAAAGGATATTGAGTTCTCAAAGGAATACAAATAGGCAAGTTGTTTTATGGAGTAGAACACGGGAATGCATGATGGATCCGATCCGATTGAGCCGAGCCGGCTCGGCGATCCGAGCCAGCCAGCTTGGAAAACCGAGCCGGCTCGCTCGGCAAACCGTGCCAGCTCGCCGATTCGAGTCAGCTCGCTCGGTGATCCGAGCCAGCTCGCTTGGCGATCCGAGCCTTTTACGAGATTTTAAGTTTTTGTGACTTATCGGCGTCGGCAAGCATTTCTACGTGGGAGCAAGACTCGGACTAATAACTTATATAGGGGAGGTGTTGTTGGTGGATGTAAGGATCTTTGAGATGAGACTCGAGATGGAATGGATTCTAGTGCCCATTGTGATTCGAGCTGAGCTAAAGGATGTTGAGTTCTCAAGTGAATACAAATAGGTGAGTTGTTCTATGGAGTAGAACACGGGAATGCATGATGGATTGAGCTCAGCTCGTCGATCCGAGCCAGCTCACGGATTCGAGCTAGCTTGTCGAGCTGAGTCTTTTACGAGATTTAAAGTTTTCGTGACCTATCCGTGTCGGCGAGCATTTCTACGGGGGAGCAAGACTTGGACTAATAACTTATATAGGGGAGGTGGTGTTGGTGGATGGAAGGATCTTTGAGATGAGACCCGAGCTGGAACGGATTCTAGTGCGCGTTGTGATTCGAGTTGAGCTAAAGGATGTTGAATTCTCAAGTGATTACAAATAGGCGAGTTATTCCATGGAGTAGAACACGGGAATGCATGATGGATTGAGCTCAACTCGGCGATCCGAGACCAGCTCGGCGATCCGAGCCAGCTCGGCGATCCGAGCCAGCTCGGCGATCCGAGCCAGCTCGGCGATCCGAGCCAGCCCGTCGAGCTGAGTCTTTTACAAGATTTAAATTTTTTGTGACCTTTCGGCGTTGGCGAGCATTTCTACGGGGGAGTAAGACTCGGACTAATAACTTATATAGGGGAGGTGTTGTTGGTGAATGTAAGGATCACTGAGATGAGACCCGAGCTGGAACGGATTCTAGTGCGCGTTATGATTCGAGCTGAGCTAAAGGATGTTCAGTTCTCAAGTGATACAAAGAGGTGACTCATTCTATGGAGTAGAACATGGGAATGCATGATGGAATGAGCTCAGATCGCCGATCCGAGCTAGCTCGTCGATCCGAGCCACGGGTATGTACGATCCGAGCCAGCCCGTCGAGCTGAGTCATTTATGAGATTTAAATTTTTTGTGACC
>BSBK01014340.1:0-72500 GCA_027943335.1 Chamaecyparis obtusa | reverse complement strand
CAATCTCCAATTTGTGTGCCTTATTTTTTCATATATTTGAAAATTTTAAATTTTTTAGCCAACTCAAGTGATTTTTTCTTTTTATACCATGTGACCAGTATCGCCTCCATCATAGGAAGATTTGGGATTGGAATTATACTTGTCTTATGCTACAAATGGTTCTCTCTACCATAAGTGTTACTTATTCCTTTGGGCAAGAAAATATATCTATAGTAGGTTTTTTAGGTCCATTCACTCATGTTGGAGTGGAGTTTGAGGCATGAGTAACATTGAACATGATCATAACATGCACACTATTGCAGACAAATTATTCCTAATTGAAATAGCATTAAAAATTACAACTCAATATCTTACCACATATCAAGATGTAGATTTGGATTTTATATGGGTGGTTCCACTTTTCCTTGGTATTAGTACCAAAAATGCATAGTCATGTTCTTCCTAGTTAGATAAACTAACAACACAAAATTCCTAGGAATGTTTTCACATTGGATCCTCTAGTGAGAAATTTGAGGTCTCCACCATAGGTGGCCCACTCATCTCCACAATCTCAAAATCCCTACACATTCCCTTCACTACTCCAACAAATATACTCATCTTCCATATACAAGGTGTGTTATTTTTCCTTTAACCCAATCAATAGTCGTGTATCCAAGTCAGCTATTGTGGCCTCCTATTTTTAGCATTAAGTTTGTTACTCATAACAAACCTACAACTCCTTGTAAAGTTAGCTATAGGTGCTTTCACATAGTTAACATTTTATGCTTACATATTTTATCATAACATCTAAGAGTTTAATAAAACATCAAATAGTTGTAAGGATAAATATTTTCTTTTTATCATAATTTTCTCACACAAAGTCAAAATTTGACAAATTCATAGTCATCTAAAAGAATTTTTCATGTTGATTCCAGCAAGTAGTTGGAAGGATAGGTTTGATCTCCTCTTAGAATATTTTTTCTCAATTTAGTACAAATATTGTATTTAAAATAAGACATTTTATGAGAAAATGTATGTTTAATAACTTTTGATCAATAGTTCAAAATTGAGCACCATTTTTGCAAAAGATCACATTTACCCATTTCTCATGCACTAGACATATTTACGTTGCAAAAAGAACTAATTTAAAGAAACAAAATTATGCGTTACCTACTATTGAATCAAGGGGATGCTTTGAGTCATCCCTATGAGCACTTCCATGACTTATGTCATGAACACTTCCACATTTCTCATAATGTCATTTCTCTTAAAAATTTATCTTGAGTTGTGCCTTTGAACACTTCCACACCTTATTAAGCACTATATGGAGATGAACAATGTAGGCCTATGTCATACATTATGATCTCATCACTTGTTGCTACATATGAATCTAGAAATGCTTCACTGAAAGCATCAGTGGTTCCATACAAAATGATATTCATACATGATTTCCAATATTGTAGATTTAGAAGACATTATTGAGGACAACAATCTTCTTTATAGTTATTGCATTGAGTTTAGAGATACTTCATAGAGAGCATCCAAAGATTCAATAAGACATATAATATTTTGCTTATGTTCTACATTACTTGTTGCATGAAAATTCAGAGATGCTTCACAAAGGCTCTTTCTAACAAGGTATCACATGGAGAATTTGAGCATGACCTAATAGGGGTCTACATATTCTCTTCTTTCTCTGTTAATAAAAGAACATTTATTATACATTTACACATAGAACTAGTCCTTGGGGGTCATCATAATTCCTTCCTTCTATAACATATCATCTTCACTTGCACATTTCTTTCCTATTGTATCATTTCTCTTTTCGAGAGGACTTTTGTTCCCACGAGGTTTCCTCCTTAACTTATCTTAATCAAAAAAGTGTAGAGGAGTACCAAACATGATCTAGTAGACACAACTTGTCATCATGCATACAATAATCCCTAAGTTGCACTTAAGGGGGGTGTTGGTGTAAAATAGTAACTTTATTAAACTAGTAATCTTCTATCATATCTAGAGATAGTCTTGTTGGTTGAATATTTTGTAACCGACAGTTTTTGGATCAATTGCAAAATGGTAGTTTCAACCACAACACGTGAGACACATTATCTCCTACTTATATGGGAAGGCTCCCCCTGTTTATTTCTATTGAAACAACTAACTCTTAACTAGGATCTAGGATCATGTACACTAAGATAATTAATGGGGTGTTACATTCTCCATATTGTCTTCCTTCAGAATAGGTGTTCTTCCTTCATCGTATCCTCTTCTTTCAGGATATATATTCTTCTCTTACAATAAACTTCTAACTACAATCTAGCAAATTTAGTGATCAAGAAGCTCATGAAAGCTCAAAGACTTCCCATGAATTCTTATGTGGATTCAAAACAAAGATGGAATATACATTCAACTCAAAGAATACAATATATGTTACACCTTAAACACACACATGTAAACGGAAAAAGCATAAAAAAACTACAAGCTAACCTTTAGCTTAACCAAATGACGATAGCTTCAAACATAATAAGCAGCACAAAGACTACAAGATCAAGTTTGAAAACATAACATTAACTCTAAACATAATAAGTAGGTCAAAGGCTATGAGACTAGGTTAAATCGCCTTTAAGATAACACCACAAGACTCACAATCAAATCCAAATAATGTCATCACACAACAACTTGTTCCAACACAAATTTAAAAGAAACTTGCCTCTTTTATCAATTGCAATTTGATTTACATCCAAAATCAAAGTTTTAGAGTGCACACACAAATAGGCAAAGTTTTGTTGCACTGCCAACAAATGATTTATTTATAATGAGCCCTCTCATATTTATAAAGAAGATGTTATGGAAAAATGTGGGAGAATTATAACTATTGACTTATTCTATATTACAACCCTGTTCTAATTTGAATTGCAGTGTGATCACATGCAATTACATCTTACAACTTTGTGTGTAATATGTCAAGACTGAATTACATAATGCATGACAAAAATAAACTAAGTGTCTAAAGACACAACATTATTAATATCATTCTCTATCTAGAAGCTCTTCGTATTTCTCCAAAATGGCTCATGCTTATAGTCTTTAAGTCCCAATTCATAGATAAGAACATCTAAAATGAAGTTGTAGTGGTGTATTCTAAGGGTTTATAAAGTCTGAAAAGAATTTGGCGTAATCTACAATGGAAAAAAAACATGAAAAGACATGGTAAAGAAGGAAAATGGCTAAAAATGAATAATTTGCAATTAACCTTAACATGGAATCAAGTCTCATAGACTCGATTATGTATGTGTGGACTCCTTCCACCTCCTTTTCCAAGATTCGGTCGCATCAATGCATAGGGTGCATTCACATTAGTAAATCCCTTAATGAGGGTTGACATGTGTCAACTAGTTGGGATTTTAAACTATTCCAAAAAGGCCTTCTCTCCTTTGAGCTTTGCCAATGTGACACATGTCCTCATGGACACCCACACTTGTAGGGAGCCAATAGTACATATTCAAGGAATATGCCAGTGCATGAAGACTCCCACAAATAATAAAATATCAAATAGTTATCTGCAAGATGCTTTTTGGTTATTCCATGCAATCATGGTCATCCTTTCTTGAGTCGCTATGGTTTATTCTTTTGAGCCCAATTGGGGAACATCTTGCAATTAACTACTTAGAAAGACACACTTAACTTGGACAACATAGGAGATTAAGAGATCCATGCCCAATTATTTGGCATGGAAATCGATTGTAACTAAATTTAATCATTCGAAATGATCAAATCGACTGAGGTTTGTTCTATAAAACCCATGGATTTGTTTAAAAGAAAGAGGTTGGAACATTGGACTTATGTTAAATGAGCTGAGAAATATATTGCAATATTTGTAGAGGTTCTAATTTATAAGAAGAAGACTCTATGGCTTGTCAACCAAAGTTGTATATAGTGACATTTGTATTCTGGGGCATACTCTCATGCCTTGGCATGTTTGGTCTTAATGAGTCATGGGAATTGCGTCTGTGTTGCCTTTTCCTTTTTTTATTATTAGAAAAAGTAGGTTTTGAAGGGGCCCTGAAACCCTTTACAAATCCAAAAAATGAAGATAAAAAATAGAAACAACAATAACAAGAGACAACAACAATGAAATTCCCATAGAAGGGCTACACGGGCATCAAAAGATTAGAAAACAGGATAAAACCAGCCCAACAGCCAAAAAACTAGCATGGCAACCAGCCTAGTTGACATAGTACATAACCTTGACTTTTTCATCCAGAGTCTTCTCCATTCTAGCCTAGATATTGTCCATCCTCCTAATGACCCACTTCATTTCTTCAACATTTTTCTTCAACATTTTTCTTCATGAAGGGAGATTTATTCTTACTGCTCAAACGGGTTTTGGAACTGGGCCCACAAGTAGCCTCTGAGGTGTCATTCTTGTGATCAATTTCCTCATCAAGAGCATTGTCCAACATGTTGACTAGGGCTTTGAGATTTATGTTGGAGGCTTTCATGTTGTCCTTACTATGCTAGAGGATATCAATGATCGTGCTCTCCATATTATCCATTCTTTTTTGAACATCAAAAATAGCAGGGTTAGGGTTCAGATTCAAGTTACCCTCATTGAGTCTTGTTTCTAGTTTCTCCTGAAGACTAGCGTTAATGGCCTCAAGTTTCCTATATTTAAGATTAAGCCTTTTTATCTCATGGAAACACCATTTATTGAATCTAAAAGAATATAAAGGTTCAACTTTAGCAGTTTGAAGGGCACCGATGGTGACTTCCTCCTTGTCGTCGAAGTCCTCAAAAATCAATTTAATACAAGACTCTATAACCCTTATTTCACTAGTATCCTCTCTCTCTTCTTCAATATTCTCCTGGGTATCTTGGGAGACATGCACATCATTCCTCATTCCAGCCACAAACTCATCTAGAATGGGCACCTCCTCTTTTTGAAAATTCATGTCAAGGTTGTGCATCTCGGTATAGTGGATTGCAGTATCAACCAAATCCTCAAGGATTTGATAATTATGAACCAAGACATCTTCAGAACTTAGAGTATCCCTCGACTTACCTTCCATAATGATAGTGTCCTCCTTAGTGTTGCCTTTTCCTTTTTGTTAATAAAAGTGTCCTATGCTAATTCTTTACAGGTTTGGCCCAGATTATTTATGTTGGTGCAATAGTTTTCTATTTGTTTATATGTACTTGTGATCATGACAATTTCTCTCTCCTTGTTATGCATCTAGAACATAGGATGAATTGTATCACTTGCACCCTGCTCCTCAGGAAGGTTAGCTTTAGGAGGTGAGGTCTTTTTATTTGACCCTTATACGAACTATTTATGTCTATTTTGAGTCAGTGTTGGTTATCATGTCCAAGGGTGAAGAGACTTGCAAGATCTTTAAGAGTTTTGTGTCTTTATTCAAACCCGTATAGGTGCTTCTCGTGGTTTAGATATGAACATTTTTCCCTATATCCTATGACTTTAGATTCCTATTCTCCTGACCAACAATGAAATGTTTGTGGTGCACCATATTTGTGGGAATCCAAATACGAACCTCTAACTAGAAAGGGTCAAACCCCTACAAATTCTATTTAACAAATTCTTAGCCCATCCAATAAAGCTTTGATCTAGTGAATTTCCTCCCTTAGCTTAGGCTATTTGTTAAAGGTTGTCTCCTTCCTTTTCCCCAAACACTCACTTATGAAGAGCCAACTTCTCAAATCTCGGAGGTTATTTCATAGGGCATATCTTATCCCACACTTGTGAAGCTTCCTCACTGCCCTTATTTAGGTGTGAACCTCTTCGGGATCAACAACATGTTTTGGCATGCATAGTGGGACAAGCTGAATGTAATTGACAACGTTAGTGTATGCTTTAGTTTTACCTAGCTTGAATGAAGTGGGCAAGTGCACATGATAAGAAACACTCATGGTCTTATTAAGGATGGATTTGTGCTACTGCAATTTTGATGATTTTTTGACCCTTAACCTTTTTAGGGAGATCTAGTTCCTAGTTCACAAGAGATATTGCTCAACTTCCAACATGAGTTACATATTATTGAGATTAAAAGATAGTGAAATACCCTCTGCTATTCTCTGAACACTCTCGAGGCATCTCCTGAGGAGCCATATTTGGTAGAAGAGTTAATTTTGGAGGACCAGTTCGCACATGCATGTTGTCCACAGGATTCATGTCTGACGAGAGGTGAATCTGATTGGAGCTATTTTCTGGAGTTCTCCTTCCTATGTCTGATGCCAGATACAATTTCCTTGTTTGAGGGTGGACCAATGGTTTGGTGCTCAAAGTAGAAAAATGAACAAGGTCAACATGACCTGCAACTAACTCAAGTGATCTCGCAACATGATGAGGGAAGCCTTTCATTGCCACATCTAGAGATTAATGATTCAACCTCTCTCTTTTTAGAGCTCCCCTATTTTTTTGAGGATGAGAATGTTTCTTTCATGCAAGTATCAAATATTTTTGAGACCCCTTCAAATGAGGCATCACCTTGAGAGCCTTCTCCTGAGGCTCATAACGAGAAAAGATCTAGGCAAAGGATGATGATATAATTTTCTGGGATGAGATTGAATCTTTTTGCACATCACTTGGAGAATGAACTCCAACTGCTTGAGTGGAGCCTTCCCCAACACCCCAAATAGAATAACCAATGGTTTTCAAGGATAAGGAACGTATGGAAAATTCCCCTATTGCAACTAATTTTGGGTATAACTGCAGGTGCCCAATCAGGTATTATTTTGAACTCACAACTTACTAGTCTAGTTAGGTCATGCTTACAACATAGCGTGAAAAAAATCCTTTCATATATTTTGAGATGTCATCTCGTGTGACATCAAGAGAAATTCCCAAAATCAACCACCATGTTGTTGTCTCTAACATGTCACACACAAAAATGATAACACCCATGTTGACTTTCTTTTGTCAAATTTTTTTTGAACGCCCATTAATTAAAAGAAAAAAATTGGGTCGACAGGGTAACTACTTTTCAATACCAATAAATGGGTTTTTGTAATAAGTTTAGTTGTTAGTTTAGTGTAAATAATTAGGTTAGTTAGTTTTTCTTTCAATAAGCGCTACTGCATAAGGTGGCACGTTGCTAGTGTCCCATGTATAGTTATCAGTCCCCAATGTTAGTCTTGTAGTATGTTCCTCATGATTACCATAGTTGCATAACTTAGAATATTTTTATTATTAATGATGAATTCATTATGCTACACTAAACCCTCTTGTTCCTTAAAATAAAGCATGCCAACACTTCAGGTGTTCCCTATTTCTATGTGCATTTCTAAGAAGGTATTCTTTGACCAACTATCACTCTATGTGCAATAGTAGGTCCCTTGTTATGATAGGTTATTACCTTACAAGAAAATAATAGTGTTCATCCTTTAAGGTAACACAAAGTTCTTAAATGGTAAATGTTGAAAATTGAAATAGATACATTGATAATAGATAAGAAAAAGTCACATATTTTTAAATTATCTTTGTTATCTATTTATATAATGGAAAATGGGATGCAATGTTATAGGAGTATTACATCACAAAGTCTATCATACATTGGAATACAAAAACCCCTACAAAGAAAATCCGATTAGCATAACCAAGGGATTAAGGTGCCAATGTGAGATCTACATAATGTAGGGGTTTTGGATTCCTTAATAGAAAAGACAAGGAAATGAAATGTAAATTATAGATCTAATCTATAAAAGTGAAGGCAAGGAAAAAGATGTAAGAACAAGTGCACCTATAAATAGAACAAAGAAAATGGTATTTTGGATCTAGATTTTCCAATCGTTGGAGTCTTAGAACCTGATGTAACACTAGATCTAGCAAACTGGGACCTGAAATTGCTTGTACTTAAAATTTCACACAAAGTTGGGAGGGACATGTCAGCTAGTCAACTTGTCCCCATAAAGTTGACTTGTCCCAAGGTTTTTTTTTCTCCAAATTTTAGGGATGCTTTATATTTGTGTATGGAAGGGTTCTTTGAATTTACATCTAATTCCAGATTGTCAAAACTTGCAGATCTAAGAAATTATGTGTGTGTGTGTGTGCGCTACATAAGGAATTGCCTTGGTCAAATCCCCATTTTGGTGATTCCCACCTCTACGGATAGCCGATATGATAGAGATAATGTGTAGTTCTCATGAATATATAGTGTGTCTAAATTTCCAATGATCTGAAATGCATAAGAAAATGCCTAGATCTAACCTTATGTGTGATAGAGTGAAACCCTAGCATGTAAATACGATGAATTTATGATTGAATGCATGTAAATAACTATAGACATGAAATGTAAGCATGTAAATATGAAGCACCAATGTATAGATCTGAAAATAACAAGGAATCATACCTAACCCTAGATAGAAAGAGTACTCCTAATCATCCTCATGATTTTTTTGAAGCTCCATGATGATGTTGAAAATGATGTCTTGGATTTCTTGAATGCTTGAAGAAGAATGTAGATACTTGATGTAGGTAGATGTAGCCTTCAATAACAAAACCTCACTTTATAGGATTTCATCAAATTGGGGATTCCACCTTGCAATTACCTATTATCATAAAATTAGGGCTTTCACCTTGCAATTGATTTCATGTCCTCAAAATGAGGGGTGAGGGTTTCTTTTATAGAAAAATTGGGAGATAGAATTAAGCAGGCTGACTATAAATTTGGAAATCATGTAAATGCCTCAAGACGTGACCATGCCCCAAATTTGGGCTCAAAATCCCAAGGACAAGTCGGCTAGTTGACTTGTCCCACCTAAAACTAGCCAAAATTTGGTTTGTAGGTCTCGTCAGTCCATAAATGCGAGATCTGAACAGATAGTTGATTACGATATCGAGATTGAATTATGAGGCCATGAAAGGTGAAATAGGGCCTAGGAGATGAGATGAATTTTGTGATTGGAGGGAAAATAGAGGACACCTAGAAATAAGGTCCTACCTTGATTTTGTACAAGTTTGGAGAGATTAGAGGACCCATATTTGAATTAGGAATGTATTAAGTGCAATTATGAAGTCCTAGAATGCAATCTATAATGTAAATATAGTAATATTTTATAATAATTTTTTTTGGAAAGAAAGATATTTTTCAGGCACCACGAGTCATGCACCACTGGAGTTAGGTCCATTTTTGGCTAAGTCATCCCCACTTTCATTTGAGTCATCTTCTGAGTCAGAAGATTCCTTGCCACTCGACTCAGTAGCAAAGTCCCAAGCTTTCTCGAAGAGAACCCTTAGGAAGAATTCCTCTAGCAACTCCTCGACCATTTCCACAGTTGGGTCCAAGTATTTCATCAAGAAAATCAACCCCATGCTGTGCATATAAATGATGCACATTGAGAGTATACAAGTAGAATTTTAAAACAAAAGGAACCCAAGGCACCTCCACTCCAGTCTCAAGGAATATCCTCAGGTCAGTCGCCATCGAAAACTCAATGCTATAGCAAGTTGCAACCAACACATCTTCAATGCCCCCATAGTGAACTTTGTCGAACATGCCCACAACAAGATATTTTATTACATCCCCAAGTTCCCCTAGGTAAAGAAGAGAACCTAAAAACTTGGACAATATGTCTATATTAAGCTTATAGAGGTCCTCTCTATGCAAAATATCTTCACCAATCACCTATTTAAGGGCAACAAGAGCCAAGTGATCATCAGTTCCTATCAACATGGCTAGCCTACCATTATATATGTGCCCCAAGAAAGGTTCTCGAGGTAGTGGGCAAGTCAATCTCACTGGTGTATCCATATTCTGGACTAAAAATTCAAAATCATACACCTACCACTCTCCACTCCTACTAAATACCTTATGCCACCTTTTGAAAATGTTTCCCTATTTATAGAGCAAGCAACCATCCCACATGCTTAAGGCATTTATTGAACTGACAGGAGAATGGTACATCAACTCACCAAAAGTACCAGGATCATTTTCTAGGGACTGCCATTTGTTCATTTTTGGTTATCAATAGTGTGGGTAGAGGAGATCCGTACACCTTGAGCATCAGAAAAGAGGTAAATGCATTTATTTTGGCTTAAAAAGAAAAATTATATTTGATATCCCAATGTACTAACACATTTTTCATGGTATTTAGCCTTAATATATGTCATTTAATGAAAAATGGTGATATCAAGCTAGATTTTACTCGCTTAAGATTTAATTACCCATATTAATGATTGATGAGATGTCCTTCCTAGGTACTCTAGGTGAAAAATTAGAGATGTTTTTGCTACCACCTTGGCAACCAGCCTAGAGGAATGATGTCATAGTCACTCATGCATACTAAATCCAAAAAGGGCAGTGAAATTAAAATAAAATTAAAGAAAAAATAAAGTAAAAGTGCAAAAAGTGCAATTTCAGGATATCCTAACAACTCTACTGGGGCTATGGATGCCTAACTGGTAGTAGAGAAATGTTATCAGTTGTCAAGGTGATAACCTTGCCAAGGCTATGGACGTTTGGTTGCAATAAGGCTCTATATGGTCAACTATGAAACAAATCTCACATACGTAGCCTAGCAGACAGGTGGAAACCATTTCATCGTCTTAGTAAGGGAAATGACTAACTCCTTGCATACACAAGAATCCACTGATAAGCTATTTTCAATCTTTGGCATGTTAATCTTATGCTTGATTAATG
Organism: Chamaecyparis obtusa; assembly: GCA_027943335.1. Taxonomy (NCBI): domain Eukaryota; kingdom Viridiplantae; phylum Streptophyta; class Pinopsida; order Cupressales; family Cupressaceae; genus Chamaecyparis; species Chamaecyparis obtusa. The sequence continues at coordinate 61,869 of BSBK01014340.1, read as the reverse complement.
ACGATTTAAAGCTATGGGGTATCAAACATAAAGTTATGTTATGAAGCCAGAAAAAAATGCATTTTCTTGCTTTTAGCCTCGGTGTACCCCTTTCCTCTATGACTATTTGGTTTCCTGAATTGGCTTTGGTGATTATTGAAAGAAATTAATGGCTATTTTTGGTTAACCTTCATAGTAATTTTATTCTTTTCTCTCCCCTCTACATGTTCTATTTCCACGTTTTCCTCTGCACATTGGACCTTCCAGTTGGACCCATGTTGTTTGATTAATATTTTATTTTATTTCCTTAAATAAATCTCTAACTTGGGTTTCTGTTTGCAGATATTTTGAGCGCAATGGTCATGGTACTAGAAGCTCACTGAAGATAACTGATTGAAGAAATTTGTGAGAACACTCTCCATCCCATTGGATAAGTCTCTGGTTTGCACAAGCAAAGATGCAAGCCCCTGAAAGTCGCCAAAAATTGTACACTCCTACACCATTCAGCCTCACCTCCTTTTATGAGCTTTATTCGCATCAATATGTAGGGCACATTCACATTAACAAAGCCCTTGATGAGGGATGATGTGTGTCAAACAATTAGGATTTCAAAATACTTTGTAAAGGTCTTCTCTCATCTGAGCTCCGCTAACACAATGCATGTCCCTATAGACACCCATAATTGTAGGTACCCACCAACACATATTCAAGGAATATGCCAGTGCATGAAGACTCCCATGACTAATGATAACTTAAACAACTATCTGCAACATGCTTTTAGTTTAGCATGTGCAATCATGGTCATCCTTGCTCGAGATGCCACAGTTCATTCTTTTGAGCTCAGTTGGCAAACATTTTGTGATTAACCAATCAGAAAGACACACTTGTCTACAACATAGGAGATCCAAAGATCCATGCCTAATTCTTTGGCATGCCAATCGATTGTAACTAATTTTAACCATTTTAAATGATCAAATCAGCTGATGGTTTTTTTATAAAACCCAAGGGCCCGCTCAAAAGAAAGAGGTTGGAACATTGGACTTCTATTTAATGAGTTGGGAAATATACTATAATATTTATAGAGGTTTTAATTTTTTAGAACAAGACTCTATAGCTTGTCGGCCAAAGGTGTATACTATGACATTTGTATTCTGGGGCACACTCTCCCGCCTTGGCATGTTTGTTTTTAATGAATTATGATGACTATGCTTGTGTTGCCTTTTCTTTTTTGTTAATCAAAGTGTCGTGTGATAATTTTTTACGAGTTTGGCCTAGTTTATTTGTGTTGGTGCAATAGTTTTCTATTTTTTTAGATGTACTTGTGATCATGATAGTTTCTCTCTCCTCACTATGCATCTAGAACAGAGGATGAATTGTATCACTTGCATCCTGCTCCTTAGGAAGGTTAGTTTTAGGAGGTGAGGTCTTTACATTTGACTCTTATACAAACTATTTTTGTTTATTTCAAGATAGTTTTGTGTATCATATCAATGGGTGAAGAGACTTGCACACTCTTTAGGGGTTTTGTGTCTTTATTTGGACCCTTGTAGGTGCTTCCCACAGTTGGGATATGATCATTTTTTCCCTATGTCTGATGAATTTGGCTTCCTATTCTCCCATTCAACAATGAAGGGTATGTGGTTCACTGTGTCTGTGGGAAGGAAGATATGTGATGCAACGACATTCAAGGTTAAGGCAAGGCATCCTGTGTCCTTGGTGAAACTGCATGGAGTGTTAGTGTTTTGGCCAGTGTTACTCAGTTGCATCCTTGACCAATAGTCTCGGTCATTGAAGGAAGCTCGGTCACTGAAGGAGCTCGGTAGTCTTTGGTGCTCGGTGAAGTTTTACTCGGTCATGCTTGGCATGGTTGATTAATTTACTATTGCTCAGTAGTTCTGGCTTACCGACTGGAGTTCTATGTGATTTGTTGAGCCGACTTGGTGAATTTATTGTTGGTAGCCATTGTTATGGGCCGACATGCAGAATTAAATGTTTGTATACATTTGTAAGCCGACTTGTATGCCATTTAATTATTTGTTTTGGGGAGTTAAGGGTTTCATCTTGTCGACTTGTGGCTGATGATTGGTATTTAAGGAGTGCTTGGGTAGATGTTTAAGGAAAGAAAAATAAGGACTTAGCAGATTTGGAAGTCAGATGTGAAGTTAGCGAAGTTGTGGAAAAGTTCTTGATGAGCTTGCAGATCAGAGCGTAATCTGATAGTTGTTGGTAGCAGAGCTAGGGGTTGCATACTTGGGAACAAGGAGATTTCTTGGAGGCTTGGGAGCTCAAGTTTAGATCTGCCTTAGGGTTTCCATCAGCTTTTGATTGTCTTCAAAGTTGAACTAGCTGAGATAGTATTGGATCTGGTTGTGGATCTTGCAGAATTACTTTCAGATTGTAATTGGCCCTAACCTGGAAGGCCTTACAGCCGGGCATGTTAATGAAAATCAGTGTTAAACAATTAATTTTGTGGCATTGTTGAGTAATTTGCTATGTAATTCTATTAGTTGCAAGGTTTGGACTGTCCTTAATTAGATCCACCATCCTTGACTGCATCAGGTGGTATCAGAGTGAGAGTTTGATCTTGTTGAAGCAGAAGGTTGACCTAGAAAGGATGATCTTGTGAAGTTGATCTTGTTGGCAAAAAGATTGTGCACAATCTGGATTACAGGTTCGAAGCACTGAACTTGTGGAATTGTACCCTAGTTGTTTGTAAGATTATAGGTTGAGATATGACTTGTTACAACTTGGAAATTGTCACAAGGTGGTCAGTGAGGGTTTGTTGCAGAGGGTTTCTCTTATCTTTAAGGATGCCTCTGAAAAGATTGGAACCTAGAGTTATTTTTTATCTTTGTGATACTGTTGAATCCCGGATCATAGAGAAGGTGAAATTAGATTTCAGATCTAAGATGGAATTGATGAAGAATGATATGGTCACCGAGATCATGAGAACTGTTGCTGGTATACCTCATAATGTTGGTACTGATGATGGCTATGAAGAAGCTGCTAAGGAATTTGAAACTGTTGGATCTAGTGTTGATGACCGGAGGAATAGATCTAGTGAAGATAGAACTGCTTGGTTACCTAGACCTACTGCTTAGTTTAGTAATTACCGAATGGAAGTTTCTACTTTCTCTGGTACTTTGAAGCCCGATAATCTGATTGATTGGATTGGTGAGCTTGAATATTTCTTTGAGCTGGAAGAAATTGAAGATCCTATTCAGGTAAGATTAGTACAGACAAAGTTGAAAGGACATGCTTCTCTTTGGTGGAAGGAACTACAAAGAGACCAAGAAGATGAAGGTGAAACAAAGATCAATCAGTGGAGATTGATGGTGACTAAGCTGAAATCTAAGTTCATACCGACTGACTATGAGCTTGACTTGTTTAAAAAGTTACAGACTCTGAAACAAAAGGATTTGTCTATTGAAGATTATACTAAGGAGTTCTACAAACTTACTATTCGGTCTGAACACTGAGAGCTTGGTAAGGAAAAGGTAGCTCAGTATGTGAATGGTCTGAGATTCAATAATCAGGATGAGCTTGGTATGTTGAAGATTGATTCTGTTGAAGATTCTTATCAGTTTGCTCTGAAGGCAGAAGATAAGTTGAAGAGGAAACAACCTAGTAACGCCCGAGGGAAGGAAAAGATTGATCACTTGGTGAAGGATAAACTGATTGATGCAGAAGATGAACATAAACCTATGGAACCGAAGAAAAAGATAGGTAGAGTTATCTTTAAGGGTACTTGCTATAACTGTGGAGAGGAAGGACATTGTTATTTTGAGTGTACACAAAAGAAGCTTGACCGACGAACTATTGTGATGAATGAGAACATTCAAAATGTACCCGAATCAAAGAATTTGCTACTTCGACAAACATTGCTCGGTACAAAGGATGAACCTTGTCAAAGGAGTAACTTATTGAGGACCTGATGCAAGACTAAAGGTAAACTCTATGATGTTATTGTTGATAGTGGTAGTACTGATAACCTTGTTGCTGAGGACCTAATTTAGAAACTTGGTTTGAGTAGAATGAAGCATCCTTGTCCTTATAGGCTTGGCTGGTTACAAGATGTTCATGCTTTGGAAGTTAAAGAACAATGCTTCATTAAGGTTCAGATTGGCCAGTACAAGGATCTTGTGCTTTGTGACATTGTGAAGATGAATAGTTGTGATATATTACTCAGTAGACCTTGGCAATATGATTGCAGAGCTATTTGTGACTATTTTCAGAATGTGTTTACTATTGAGAAGAATGACAAGAAGTTTTCACTGATGCCTTTGATGGATACAACGCTCGGTAGGAGAAGCCCGAGTATTGGTTCCTGAGTTGAGATTGTGGATCCAAAGAAAATGAATGATCAGTATGGAGAACTAACCTATACATTGTCAAGAAAAGACTTGAAGAGACGAAGGAAACTAAAGTGGAAGAATTTGCAAGTAGAAAAGATGGAGGACTTGTATGTGAAGAACCAGTTCAGGATTTATGTGCTGAATCCTGAAAGATGTTCTTCTCATATATGAACATCTTTTGGAACCTGGGGTGTCTGATGCAAGGGCATCCAAGGTTAAGGTAGGGCATTCTATGTCCTTGATGAAACTACATGGAGTGTTAATGTTTTGGCCAGTGTTACTCGGTTGTAGCCTTTACTGACGGTCTTGGTCATTGAAGGAAGCTTCGTCACTGAAGGAACTTGGTAGTCTCTGGCACTCGGTGAAGTGTTACTCGGTCATGCCTGGCATGGTCAGCTAATTTACTACTGTTCGGTAGTTCTGGCTTACCGACTAGAGTTCTATGTGATTTGTTGAGCCGACTTGGTGAATTTATTGTTGGTAGCCATTGTTATGGGCCAACATGCAGAATTAAATATTTGTATACATTTGTAAGTTGACTTGTATGCCATTTAATTATTTGTTTTGGGGAGTTAAGGGTTTCATCTTGCCGACTTGTGGCTGATGATTGGTATTTAAGGAGTGCTTGGGTAGATATTTTAAGGACATAAAAAGGACTTAGTAGATTTGGAAGTTAGATGTGAAGTTAGCGAAGTTGTGGAAAAGTTCTTGATGAGCTTGCAGATCAGAGTGTAATCTGATAGTTGTTGGTAGCAGAGTTAGGGGTTGCATACTTGGGAACAAGGAGATTGCTTGGAGACTTGCGAGCTCAAGTTTAGATCTACCTTAGGGTTTCCATCAGCTTCTGATTGTCTTCAGAGTTGAACTAGCTGAGATAGTATTGGATCTGGTTGTGGATCTTGCAGAATTGCTTTCTGATTGTAATTGGCCCTAACCCGGAAGGCCTTACAATCAGGCATGTTAATGAAAATCAGTGTTAAACAATTACTTTTGTGGCATTGTTGAGTAATCTGTTGTGTAATTCTGTTGGCTGCAAGGTTTGGACTATCCTTAATTAGATCCACCATCCTTGACTGCATCAATATGAGGCTCTGAGCAAAAAGTGTCAAACCATTACAAATGTCATTTGACACATTCTGAACCCGTCCAATAAAGATTTGATATGGTGAATTGCTTCGCTTAGCTTAGGTTATTTGTTAAAAGTTTTCTCCTTCCTTTTCCCTAAATACCCACTTATGAAGAGTCAATTCTCAAACCTCAGAGGTTGTTTCATAGGGCGCATCCTATCTGACATTTGTGAAGCTTCCCAATTGCCCTTATTCAGGCGCGAGCCTCTTAGGGATCAATAATATGCAATTAGGTCTTGAAGACCCAACTACAAATGTGTAGTGATCAAGAATCACCATCGGGTCTTGAGCACCCAAATTACATAGTGTGTTATGCAATTTGGGTCTGCAACCCCGAATTACACAATGTATTTTGCAATTTTGGGTTTGCAACCCCAACTTACATAGTGTGTTTTAAATTTTTTGTATTAAGCATGAATTACACAATGTGTTTTATGCAATTTAGGTTTCAAACTCTAAATTACATAGTGTGTTTCGTAATTCAGGTCTGCAACCCTGAATTACATAGGGTTTGTTTCACAATTCAGGAATAAAACCCATAATTACATAATGTGTTTTGCAATTTGGGTCTACAGTCCTAAATTACATAGTGTGTTGTGCAAATCAAATCTACAACCCTAAATTACACAATGTGTTTTGTAATGTAGGTTTGCAACCCTAAATTATACAACATATTTTACAATTCGGGTCTGCAACCCCAAATTACACATGTTTTTTATAATGTAGGTCTGCAACCCTAAATTATACAACATATTTTACAATTCGGGTCTGCAACCCCAAATTACATGTGTTTTGTAATTTGAGTTTGTAACCCCAAATTACACATTGTGTCTTTTGCAATTCAGGTTTCAAACATTGAATTGCAACCATATGTATGATGAAACTTGTTAATTAGATATTAAGGGCATTTGAGAAACCTTGAAATGTGTGCCTATGACCTTGAACTACAAAGTGGATGAATGTTGTAGGGTTATCCCTTAATTCTTGCCAAGCAAAAATTGGGGACAACAAGTCCTACTCACATTACTTAACTACCTACTTAGGAATTTTAAAACTTTTTGTCTCACCCCATGTGGCTTAGACATGTGTACTCACTATGTGAGATTTATCTTCATAAACACTTTTTTCTCACTAGGACACTTGCTGAGTGAGTTAACAATGTCTCATTATTGGAGGATTAGTCAGTTGTCATGTCCAACTTGCCTACCACTACTAGCTTACATATATATGTAAGCCTAATGTGTACATTCAAATCCTCCTTGATGATATTTTTTTTGTTTGTGTAGTCCTAAGTTTGTGAAAGTTCTAGTTTTTGCTTGTTGGTCTTGAAAATAAGATAAATAGCGATAGAAAAAGAGAGTAAGGGGGAGAGATCCCTTTTTCTCTTTCTCTTCCCATCTTTGTCTCTCCATCCATCTCCACTTTATCTTCCTCTCTATCTCTCTCCCCTCTTTCTATATGTATATATATTCCTCTGGACCTCTTTGTATTTTTGGTGTAATTAGGCAATCACCTTATTAATTGATCAATCAATTACTTACTTATATCCCTTCATTACTTTTTTCACTTAAGTTAAACTTAAGAGTGCTTTTCTATATTAGATTGGACCAATTATAAGTTATGCTGTCTCATAGAATAGGATGAGGACACTAATCATGTTCTAACTTAATTTTATATAGGGTTTCATCTAGTGTTTTATGTTTTTTCTTTTATAAGGAATCATTTGTAATCATCATCAATCCCTCTCAAGGTTGTATAATAATTCAATCACGACTTTTTAATCTTTAGAGGTGATAGGATTTTGTTTGGGGGTATTTTTTGGGAGTCATGAGGTTCACTATCATCTCCAACATGGATATTAGATCACTAGATTTGTAGCTTCTTATCTAAAATCTAAGGGCCCGTTTGGTTACTGGAATTAACCTGGAATTGGAAAACGAGAGTTCTAATTTTGGTCCAAAATGAGCATTCAACCAATTCTCCTCAGAACCTGGAATTAGAATTGAGGCATGGAATTGGAATTGAGAATTTAATTTTGAGAAGGGAAATAGGCCAATTCTAATTTTGATCCAAAATGAGCATTCAAACAATTCTCCTCAGAACCTGGAATTAGAATTGAGGCATGGAATTGGAATTGAGAATTTAATTTTGAGAAGGGAAACCAATTCTAGGTTAATTCCAGCAACCAAATAGGCCCTAAGCGATTTGACCTTGAGAGAAAAATTATCTTATCTAGGAGCAAAATAGGCATCACTATTGGATTGAGAATGATAAAAACACAAGGATCACATGTCTAAATGCACAAATAAAAAAATGAAAAATAAAAGAAAAAAAATATAGCTTTGATGAAGCACAAGTATAAGGTTTTCTTATTTTCTACTTTTAATATTTCTCTAAAGAAAATTTTAAAAAAGGTTTTTTAATACATTTTCTAAAGAAAATATAAAAATCACAATTTTTGTATACTAATTATTGAATAAGCGCAATACAAAATCAAGTATCTTTGAGTCATGAAATTAGATGAATTAATTTATCTCACAAAAAATAAGAAACAATTATACTTATTACATCATAAATATTGTATGTATCAGATTTTCATCTTATATCAATAGTATGTATTATCACAAAACAACAAAAAATGCCTACCCCTTTCAATTTATACTTTCACCATACTCCTCCCAACTCCAATGCCCAAGTGTAGAAGAGACCACTAATCATTTCTCATTGGAACAAAATTCTTCTGTAACAAAGAATAAAATCCTTGTGTCATGTTGTTTCTTGTCCTTCTTTGGTTTGTTTGTTTTCCTTTCTCCTTCTCATTGTATTGTTTCTAAAACTCCATCATTTTCTTGTGGAAGATAGGGTTTGTTTTAGTGTTGTATGACCATGTATGGCCATACCTCACCTCTTGTCTATTAACTGTGACAATTCCATCTCCAAGTAGCTTCAGGAATTTTGCATTAGATATCTCCATTGTCACTATAACCTACGAGGCAACATAAAAATACGTGAATCTCCTTCATGACTCATTAAGCATTCTCCCTACCTTGTTAAAACCCTCATCATTTCTATCCTTCCAAATGTGCCATAGAATATGAACAATAAGAGACAACCAAAATAAATTATAAAGCTTTTTAATATTTTTAATGTTACTAAATAAGATTTATAAACAAATATTATCATCATTAATATTTTGATTGTTAAAACCATTGCTGAACATGTAACAATTTTCTTTAGCAAATAAGTAATCAAAGAAAATATACCTTTTAGATTATGTCTTTTTTCACATAGAAAAAATATTAACATTGGAACTATATTTTTTATATGGAAACTTCTATAAAACAAAAACCACTTGAAACAAACCTTCTTCGGCTCCATAATGTTAGACCACATATGCTGAAAATGCTTTTGTAAAATCACATTATTCACATTAATATTCCAACACATAGTGATATGCTCAAAAATAGAGAAGTTGTTAAAAGAGACTTATAAATGTCTTTGCCTTTGGTTTTGCAAAGTAAAGAACCATCAGTCCATTTGAAGTCCATACATAGCTCATCATCTCCTACATAGGTGATTGGTGTATTAAACATCTATCATGACTCATAGAGAATCATGTATGTCCTCCAATTAGACTAAGGCATTTGATATCTCGAACTCATAGAATTCTAATCCAGGATCTAAGCCATTAATGAAGCTATCTTTAAAACAATTAATACCAAGCATGGACCACTTCTTAGAAGAACAACCTCGCAACAAGGTCAATTATTTTCCATTGTACTCAAGGTTCTATAATATAGATCTTGCCACAAGGACTCTATTCCTATCAAACAAGAACCTACATTTAGTAACCTTGTCTTTTACAAGATCCCATGTTTTCCAAAGACTCTAGAAGACCTTAGACCTAATAGGGGTAACAATTTTCCTACTAGTAAGGATATCTCCAATAGATAATTTTTTTCACTCTTTAGTACCCTTAGGAACTGTAAAAGTAATGTTGTTTCACCAACACTTTCCAAGGCCAACTACCTTCCTGGGCTTTGATGAGTCACTTAACAACAATAACAATGGCTTGCTTGTTGAGGTCTTTAAGCCCTAGGCCGCCTAATTTTTTCCCATGAAACACCATTCCCACTTTGATTTTTCCTCCTGCCTTTTTCATTAGACTAGATGAAAGTATACTATCCTAAATTGTAAGCACCTATAACTAGATGCTCAATTAAGCCCAATTTTAGCATGTATGGGCTCCCACATTGATTTCTAGTATTCCAACTCCACTACACTTTTCATTTTGGTATCTTCTTTGCAATCTCTATTCCTAAACCAAATTTTGAGACTCTTTTGTGGGAATAGGCTGGCCAGGGATTCCTGTTCCTAGGAATAGGTCGATTGGGGAAACCTATTCCCTAAAGTTAGCCTCAAAATTTAAATCAGGGGCCCGTTTCAATGGTTAAGCAAGAAATCTAAAGTCATGTCAACTTCATTCAAGTTTTGAGCTTTGAAATGTTATGAAAGGTATATTGATGCAGGAGCATCCAAGGATCAAGGCTGTTGACTCAAATGTGGGTTTTGGTTGAGATTTACTTCTGAGGGTCATAAATTTTGACTCGGATGCGGGTTTTGGCTGAAATTTTATAGGCAGTTGCGTGAGGAGAAAAATTGAATGATGTGTGAAAGAAATATTCTACATATGATATAGAATTCCATGCAATTGTGCAAGCTTTGAGACACTAGAAACATTACCTAGTAGCCAAAGAATTTGTGTTGTTTACAGACCATATTGCTCTGAAATACTTGAACACACAAAAGAAATTGAACACTAGACATGAAAAATGGGTCTCTTTCCTACAAGGGTTTACTTTTGTTTTGAAGCATAAATCAGGGAAACAAAATCAAGTTGTAGATGCCTTGAGCAGGCAAGTTATTCTTCTGACCATCATGGAAACAAAAGTGGTTGGCTTTGATGCAATCAAAGATTTGTATGAATCTGATAGTCACTTTTGGGAAGTTGTTGATCAGTTGAAGAATCCAGTACTTGGGCACGCAGATACTATTCAAGGTGAGTATCTTATGCAAGATGGTTATTTATTCAAGGGGAAGCAGTTGTGTGTTCCTGTAGGTTCAATGCGGGAAAACATTATTAGAGAATTTCATAGTAGTGGTATGGCTAGGTATTTTGGGAAGGATAAAATAATAGCTTTGGTAGCAGATAAGTACTACTGACCAAAGATGAAGCGAGATATCACCAGGTTTGTGGAAAGGTGTTGAATTTGTCAAGTAGCCAAAGGGCACTCCCAGAACACCGAATTGTACATGCCATTACCAGTACCAGTAGGACCATGGACAGACTTGAGTATGGATTTTGTATTGGGATTGCCACATACACAGTGAGGTAATGACTCTATCTTTGTAGTTGTGGACAGATTCTCAAAAATCGCTCATTTCATTGCTTGTAAGAAAACTAGTGATGCCACTAGGATGGCCGAGTTATTATTTTCTAAAATTGTCAAATTGAATGGGGTTCCAAAAATTATCACCTCTGATCGAGATACTAAGTTCCTAAGTCATTTCTAGAGGACCTTATGGAAGAAGATGGGGACAAAGTTATAGTGCAGTAGTGCTTATCATCCACAAACTGATGGACAAAAAGTTGTCAATCATAGTTTGGGTAATTTGTTGCGATGTATTGTTGGACAGAAGCCCAAACAATGGGATTTGGCATTACCCTAGGTAGAATTTTCTTATAACAGCTCAGTGAACAGGTCCACTGGTAAGTCACCATTTCAAGTTGTTTATGGTTGTAATCCTCAGGGTGTTCTCGATTTGGTGCAACTTCCCTTGGGTGACAAAGTCAGTGATGATGGAGAAGCCTTTGTAGAGTAGCTCTACCAGTTGCAGGAAGATGTGAGATAGAAGTTACAGGACAACAATGAGTGGTACAAATCTTCCACAAATGCTACTAGAAGATATCAAGTTTTTAGTGCAGGTGATCTAGTGATGGTTTATCTAAGAAAGGAGAGATTTCCTTTGGGACTTATCATAAATTGAAATATAAGAAAATTGGTCCCTGCAAGATTCTGAAGAAGATTAATGATAATGCTTATGAGGTAGAACTCCCCAATGGTCTTGATATATCTCCTATGTTTAATATTTCTGATTTATATACTTTCCATGGTGATGATGCCTTTGTTGAAAATGAGGATGAGGTAGACTGGACACACACTATCCCCATCAAGAAAAGGGAAAAGGTTGCACAGATTCTAGACAATAAGATTGCTCAAACTTGCAAGGGTGACTACAACAGATATCTTGTGTAGTGGGAAGAATTGGCACCTACAGATAGCACCTGGATTACAGAATGGGATTTGCAAAAGCTAGATGAGCCTAAATGGAAGCAGTTTAAGAACTAGAACTTGTAGGAGCTGCGTTCTTTTCAAGCAGGGGAGAATGATGCAGGAGCATCCGAGGATCAAGGCTATTGACTCAAATGTGGGTTTTGGTCAAGATTTACTTCTGAGGGTCATAACTTTTGACTCGGATGTGAGTTTTGGCTGAAATTTTACAGGCAGTTGAGTGAGGAGGAGCTATTTGGATTGCCTATGAAATCAACTTGACTAGTGGCCGTTTTGACATTTTTTTGGGAGCCTGAAATATCATCTTGGCCATCGAAACTGGATTTTAGTGTTTTTTTCCAATTTTTTAGAAAGTTGTTTTTGTAATAAATCCGAAATCATATTCTTGATTTCGTAGATTAGTTGGCAATTCATCTTGCCTTAGTTGGGGGATTTTCTTGGGAAAAATCAAGATTTGTAGGATGGGTTTTGAAAATTACCAAAAATGGAAAAATCTATTTTCCCAAAAATATGCCAAATATGGTAATTTTTGAAATTGTAATAAGTAGTTGTTTTTCTTTCATTGAGAGGCAGAGTAGAGTTGGAGCAGTTTAATGAAGAATCTAGCATTTTGAAACTTCTTTGTTGTGTATTTTTTTGAGTTATTATTTTGAAGGGTTTGGGCTACATCATATATAAACAACCCACCTCTCCTCATTTGGACATCACATCATAGGAATTCAAGCTCTCTCTTAAAAATTTGGATCTCAAGCATTTTGAGGTAGATCTCAAGCATTTCAAGGCATTTTCAAGTCAATCTTCTCTATGGATCAAGCTTATTTCCCTCATTGAATGCCAAGTAGAGGAGTTCACCATCAAGGAAGATCTTTGCATAAGCATCCAAGCATTCAAGCATTCAAATTTTCAACTCATTCTCTTTCTCTTTATCAAGCATTGTGGCAAACTACAACATTCACGGTGAAAGGTTTCCTCTTTCATGATTTCCTTCTACATTTTTGTGGAGTCAAAGATAGCATTAACACTTGTGATTATATCCAAAAAAGCATTATAACATCAAGGTATAAGGAAATTTATGATTCAGATCTAGCATCCATTTTATATCAACATACTTTATTTTCAAGCATATTTCATTTCATTTCAAAGGTTGATTCCTTAACTAGGGTTTGACTAAGGAAAACCCCTTTCTACACAATATTTTCCTTGTTTTCTATGTGTAGGTACATGTGGCACTTGTACCAAATCGAATCTAGGAAGTTCAAGACCTCACAGATAGTCTACAATTGAAATTGTTGAAAAGTGCAAGGAACAAGTCAACCTAGGTGACCTAGTCCCTCCAGGTCCTCTCCAAATTAATTTTTTAGGTTATTTGCATCCTTTGGAACCCATTTATGATATCTATACTAATCTGTATGCTTTCTATTAGTTGTGTATCTCAAAACTTGTCTTTTCCTCCTTTCTAGCCCTCTATTGTGCATTGTTCAATCACATCCTCCTAACCATCCCTAAATTAAAGAGAAGGATCATTGCACCCACTCAGTGCTTAAGTCCACTTGAGCCTAGTGAGTCATCTTCATTCCAATTTAATATAGGAAATAACACCCATAGGATCATTAGTTTACCTGTTTGGACTAGTGATCCCTATTTCTTATGTTACAGAAAGATCTTTTTTTTTTTGAATCTCATGAACTTGATAACTACTAAAAAGCCATATAGATGCATAATATAGACTGCAAAAGGATAAAATATTTTGACATACTTGAATTCTGCCTCCTAAGGATAAAAATTGTATGTTCCAACCATCCAATTTCTTCTCCACTTTAGTTTTTATCCAGAACCGCATGTATTTTAAATTTGAGAAAACATTAAATGAAATCCCTAGTGACCTCACTTGTTCAAGAGGTCCACCCCACTATTTATAAACCAATTTGGGGGATTCTCAAACCAACCTAACATGTTAGACTTGGTCTTAGATATCTTGGCACCTGAAGTAAGGTAGAATAGATCTAATTTATGAATCAAATTGTCAATGTTCTCTTCATGTAATTGAACAAATAGGGTCGTATCATCTGCAAACTGGATATTAAGAAGATCCTCATCATTAGGTAGTATATCACCTTTGATTTCTGGTGATCTCACAACATCTCTAAGTAGGTTTTGAACAACATCTACTACAATAACAAAAAGAGGAGTAAGGGTGAAGCCTTTCCTAGTAGATCTTTCTAAGGGGAAATCCTTTGTTAAGACTCCATTAACTTCTACCTTAGCAGAGGCATCTTTAAATAAATTGCTAACCATTCTATAGAATTCCTTGGGAAAGATAAATGCCTATAAGATCATCATCAAGAAGAACTAATCCACTCTATCATATGTTTTTCAAAATCTAGAAGAGCATTGAAAAATTCTAATTTGATATCCTTACCCACTCCATAGCTTCCCAACTGGTGATTAAATTCTCTAAAATATATCTCCCTTCACTAAACCTAGTCTGTGTACTATTAATAAACTTGGAAGGATTAATTAAATCCTCTTAGCCAATACTTTAGTAAGTATTATATAAGATACATTGAGGAGGGTAATAGGCTCTAGTTTTTTATCAGAGTTTTATCCCCATCCTTAGGTAGCAACTTGATAATACCTTTGTTTATATTTCTCCCCAAAGATCCTTTATTCAAGGCTTCCTTGTACACACATAAAAAATCTTTGTTGATCCATTGAATGTTGGATTTTTAGAACTCAATGGGAAGTTAATTCTCTATTGGTAATTTATCATATTTAGAGAGGATATATCACTTTTATTCTCCTAAAGGGAGATGTCGTTTCCAAGTTCCACACAATCCACTTCATTAATTTTACTAGGAATCATTCTCTTGATTTCATTCCTAGCATTAATGTTAATCTCATGCTGCCCCTCAAAAGTAAAGAGTTCTTTATAGAATAAAAATAACTGTATCCTGATCTCATCTTGATTCGTAATGCATTTTCCTTGTTGTTTAATCAATTCAATCTTTCCTCTAGCATTTTTCTCTTTTAAGTATCTAAAAATAACTTTGTTCTCTTATCTCCATTATTAATCTAATTGAGTTTAGATCTGACTTATAATCCTTGAATCTTAAGCTTTTGTAATTTTCTAAGTGATTTTTTAACATTTGAAAGTTTTTCACACAACTGGAAACACTTAGAGTTTTTTTTTAATATATTGCTCAACTTCAAGGAATTGTTCCTAAAGAATGTTTTCTTGCCCCCTTCTATCCATAGCATACATTTTTCCATTGGTTTGAAATAGAGTATGGCAACCTTTAGTGTTGTTTTCCCACTTCTCAATCTCACCACTTTCCTTTAATGTCCATTTATCAATCTCTCTTAGGGTGAAGATAGCATATTTGCAATATTCATCTCTAAGTGAGGAAAAGTTCAAGATAAAATTGTTCCCTTTATCACATCTATCATATCTCCCATTGTTCATGACAATAGTAGTACATATGGGATGATGTGTCCTAAAAGGGTGTAAGGATAGACCTCTATAAAGCCTTTTCCATTATTATCATCTTCAAAATTGAGAAAAACTCTATTAGCATAAAACTTGTCTAGTTTGCACTAAATTCTCCTTGCATTTTTCTAAGCACCACACCATGTGCACCAAATATTGTGAACATGATTCTTTTTACCTATAAGGGGATCAAAGAGGTTAAAGTTGGCTTTCATCCTTGTCCAAAGTGCTTCTAATTTCCTTTCCAGTCCATATTTAAACCACCATACTTATCTTCACTATTTTCAATCATGTTGAAATCTCCCCCAAATATTCAAGGTATATTAGGAAGATTGCACATCCAATTATACTGATCACTTCTTTCTTTGTGATCATTAAGAGCATACATAGAATAGATTCCAAATGATTTGTCCCTATTTTCCACTATTATCATAACCACCTTATTGCAAGGAGAGGTGTTATGTTAGTATCCTTAACCTATTGTGCCCACTTTTTAGACACAAGGAGAGTGGTAACCCTCCTTCCTCTTTCATGGTTTGTAACATATTGATCAACATCCTTCCATATTAGTGTAAGGTTTGTCTCAAGGGTGCAATATTTGGATTTATTTTCTTGGAGAAAAAAAACAAGTCTTTATATTTTTCCATATTGAAAAATATCTTGACAATACGCTTCTTGTCAAGAGTCCCCCCCTCACATTCTATCAAATACATCTAATCATCATTGCTATTAATGCTTAGACTATTCTCACTTCTAATCTTAAAAATGTATAAGCACTTTGACAATTTATTATTAGATTCTATCCTTTTAGAGTTTGGCTCCACAAGAACCAAACTAGTCTTTTTCTTTTTGCTTTCTTTGGGCTTGTTTGATTTGTGCTTTCCAATTGGAATGAACTTTTCCATCTTATCAACTTTTCTTTTGGGTGCCCACTTAAACTACTCTAGGGATGTCCCTCAATTATATCCTTATCAGTAGTTGGATTATTATCCTTGCTAGGCTCAAGGATATTCTGATAGGCTACAACATTATTAGGGTGGATCTTCTCTTGATCCCCATTATTAGATTATACAAATTCATCACCAAGCTTGGAATTGGGAGAGGGAATACTAGGTTTATGTGTACCACTGCCCTCAAGGGGCTCCAGGTTACAAACTAATCGTAGAATATTGTCTTCAACCATGCTAACCATTTCACGGCTTTGAGAGAAATCACAAGGACTCTCCATCCTTTCCATAGAAGATCCATTCCCATGATTGTCCATACTTTGATTCAGATGCAAAACATCAACTATTTTAGAGACTAGATTAGGGTATGCATCAACGAGATAGGAGATAATTAAGGGAGGGACAATATCCCTATGAGAAGGATGAAGACTTATTGTGCCCTCTTTTGGAGTCATCTAATTGATAGCACTTCTAGTTTCAATTTATGAGACAAGGGTCTTAACCAGGGAATAGAGGAAATTCTCATTAAGGGTGGTGTTAGAATTAGCCATTTTCGTTCAAATGGTGCATATTAATGTAGATTGAGGAGAAAATATTACAAGATAATTATTATGTAAAAATGGAAAAAATAGATAGCATGTAACCTAATTTTTAAAGGATATCTACACTAGGATAGACCTATTAGACATTAAAAGGCATAGATAGGCAATTTTGGAATGCCTGTGAATTTAGGTTTTTTAATGAAGTTGTAATAGAGATGGGATTAGTGTTTGGTAAATTGCATGATGAATAATCCATCGATTGCAACACAAGGTCATCATCCTTGGTATTTACAGTGTAAAACTTTGGTCACTTGTTTTCTTCTTCACATGGTTATGTGTTTCAAGTCAATAATTGGGTTGCAATGAAGTGAATTAACACAATGATATGTAGCACATGAACTATGTTGACAAGGTGACACAAACAAGAGGTAGAAAGACAAAGAGAAGATATCTTAAACTTTGGGATTCAATTTCACCAATTGTACAATATTGTCTAGTTCATTTTTCATTGCACACTTCTCCAAATTTTGAGCTTTTTACCAACAACTTCCTTGGTATTCAATGCTCAATTCTATATCGATGTAATTGAATTAGCACAAAATATGAAAGCGAAATTTGCATGTTATCAAATTCAAACAAAAAACATGAAAATATTAGTTTAAAGAATCAAATTTAGTCTAAAAACATGTAATTTAGTTCTTCTATGTTGATAAAACAAAAAAGGTAGTGATATTGTTAAATAATGATTGGTGTTTTGTTAGCACCATGAAAAGTGTCTCTATATTGGATAAAGCATAGATTGAAACCAAAAAAAAAGAGAGCATGTGGATCCAAATCCTTGTGTCTTTTACCATTTTTTGTGATTCCGACAAACATGCCCACATTAGAATCTACTTAAAGAATTTCAATAGTGTGGGGTACAGTTAGAGAGAGTGCACTTGAGGAGAAAAAAAATTATAGACATAGGGACGAACGGAGGGAGGGAACTTGAAATATATATGGATGAAAAATGATGAATGAATTATAAGAAATGTGTAAGACATTAGGACCCGTTTGGTAGCGAGAATTAACCTGGAATTGGCATTTGTTATTTCCGATTTCGTCAAATCCTCAGTTTGGGAGTGCAATATGAAAATAGAATAGGAATATGTAAATGCTCATTTTGCTAGAAATGAGCATTTACATCTTCCATTTGAAAAGGTGGAATTGGAATTTGAATGGGGGGAAAGCAAATTTTTAAATTTTTCATGTCTACACTTAATTTTTTTATTTGTGTGGGGAGGGATTTAATTTATTTTTTATTTGTTTGGGTGGTTTGTAACTTTGTTATTTATTCAAATTTTTTCGAAAAAAATTCAAATTTTTTGCCATTTTTTTTTTCAAATTTTTGACGAATTTTTTTTCAAATTAAAAAAAAAAATTGATTTTTTTTTTGAATTTTTTTTCCAAATTTTTGCCTACCACCAACTTTGGCTGCCTAAAACGGTTTGCGATTCCATTTTAAATTCAATTCCATTAATAAAAATGAATTATTAAATTAAAAAATATTAAAATAATTCAAAAAATTTATTAAAAAAATCATACTCAAATTCCAATTCTAGTTTTAAAAAGTGGAACCAAACGGTCCAAACATAATCCAGAAATGAAAAATCGGATTCTCAAATCCATGATTTGACCATTTCTGACATTTGATCAAATCCATCATTTCCTAATTCTCGCTACCAAACGAGACCTAAAGCATATGAATATATGTTATTATATATACAACTAATTATAATTTGGTTTATATATATATATATATATATATATATATATATATATATATAAAGTTCTAATTAATGGAAAAAAAACAAGTTTTGAAGGGACCCGAAATCATTTACAAAGAAAAAACTTAAGATATAACATTAGGAGAACACTAAACACAACAGGACATCCAAAACAAAAGGCCACCAACCCCAAGAGACCACCCAAAGGAACTCAACCAAAGAAACACCCACACCGCTACAAAAGATAAGACATTGGAAGTCCACAACAAAAGATACACTAACTATCTTTTAGTCCCCTTCAAATGAGATCGAAGGGTCACGTCAAAGTCGGGGAGGATTTCGTAGAATTTTTCCTTTAACTATAATCGAACCTTCTTCAACACTAGCAACCTTATTCTGCCAGCACAATGAGTCCAGTTGATATATATATATATACATATATATATGTATATACATACATATATGTATATACATACATATATGTATATACATACATATATGTATATACATACATATATGTATATACATACATATATGTATATATATATATATATATATCAATTTGATATATATAAAAACTTTTCCCTAAAAAACTTCAAACACATGAAGTGCATAAAGAAGGATGGGTGAGAACGGTCGAGCGGGAGCGAGAGGTTTTTTGAATTCGAAAGCGGGTGGGAATCAAGGGTTGTAGTCTGAGGGTTCTGCTGGAGATTGCATTCCTACAAATTAGGGAGTGAAGGACTCAGAGAACAAGGAGGGGGATCCATAGGTTAAGCAGAAAGATCCAGGTAAGGATGCAGGGGTGGGAGAAGGGAATCTTCCCTCTTCTCCATCTGTCTCGAAGACACAAGCTAGGGATCAGAATGGAAAAGACATCTATCACTAGTGGTCAACTCTTTTCGGAGTTCAACCTATAGGAAAGTCATCTTTCCCTTCTATTAAGGATCTATCTGACAAAGAGAAAGGTAATTTTATCATAGAGATCCCTAATGAGTTGGTGGATCACAATATTGCCTCAATGGATCATACTCTTGTAGGTAAATTTGTGGGGTCTAGACCTAACATAGATATTGTGAGGATCTTTGCTAAGAAGAAATGGGAGTTAAAGGGGCAAGTCCTTGTCACAGTCATGGCTAAGGGTTTTTTGTCTTTTGAGTTCTCATGTAAGGAAGACAGATAAAATCCTTTGTGCGGGCACCTGGTCTATAGGTAAGGCAACTCTGGTGTTGCAAAAAATGGACTCCGAAGCTTGATCTCAATGATTATTTCTTTGTCCAAGCCCTGGTGTGGGTAAGACTCCTAGAACTTCCTTTGGAATTCTAGGTTGAAGATGTCTTCGATGGTATTGCCAGATCCTTTGGTACCCTGCTCTCGATAGATCCAGTGACTATTGCTAGAAGTCGCCTCACCTATGCCAGGATCTACATAGGGGTGGAAGAGGGCCAAGACATGCCAGAAATAATCGTGCTCCAATCCAAACTGGGCAAACATTTGCAAAATTTAGACTACGAAAGTGTCCATTTTGCTTGCTTCCATTGCAAGAAAGCAAGACACAAAGCCAGATTATGTCCAGCGCTCAAGAAGTTGGAGAAAGAAAGGAAAGCTATTGTTGAAAAAAAGAAAAATTCAAGTAACTCTACCAAAAAAGATAGCCTCCCTAGGGGGACTACCATCCCACAACCTGACTTAGAAGTCAAAACTCACAGTGTGGAAAAAAAAGGAACAACCAAAGGTCACTCCTGAGATTCCTGACTCTTCGAAAGATAAGCAAATACCTTCTGAAGAGGAGCAAAAGGATAACACCAAGTTTAGCCAAGATAGTACTGAACTCAGAGAAGTGTCTCCCCCTTCAGAAGGCATAGACTTGGTTGTCAACATTCAGCATGACACCATGATTGAAACCAGAGACAATGGTCTTGTGGAAGGAGGTGACTTGTGCCCGGGATCTATCTTCGTCTCCATCATTTTGGACTCCCTTGATTCCCCGTTGGAAGAATGATTTTCTAGTCAATATAGGGACAAACCCTATGGCCCCTTAGATTCTCGCCTATGCCCTGAGACATAGGATTCAAACAAAGTCCAACAAATGGACTTTCTTCTGGGAACCATATCTCCAAGGCAGCTCACCACGATGGAGGAGCTCTTTGCTAAATACAAAGATGTTAAAGAGGGCTGGTCTAAGGTTCAAAGTAAGAAGAGAACCAAAAGCAGAGACCCCTCTCTGGTTTCTCCTGTAGCTACCAGGAGCAAAAACAAAGTAGACATTGGAGCTAAAATCAAATCCCCAGGTAGAAATAAAGCCACTTAGATTAGGCATGAGGAAGCCAGTAGGAATATCGTGGATGGGACCCAGAAAACCATCCAAGCTTCTTGCACCCCCAGTAAGAAATGTTAGTCACTCCAAGGAACCCCTATGGGCTCATTAGCTCACACATGTAGAAAGTTTCAAAACTGATATGTGCTCTTAGACCTAACAACTTATTTCACCAGGACACTATAAGTCAGAAGGAAAAGATCGAAGGAACCCATTTGAAGAACTATTCTCAAATCTATTTAGTAGTAATCAAAGAAGAAGCCAGAGCCATGTATGAAGTTCAAAGGAACAATAATGGCAGTTTCATTCATGGCCAGGTTTGCAGACGTGGCAATGGTCTTGGCTTAGTCAACACCTTTATTGTTTTGCGGGCCAATCTACTTGCGGTTGACCATTCTCATCATGTGATGACCACAACCGCCATCTGGGCTGCTAACAAGATTGCCATTTTGGCCGCCAACAAGGATGCTAACATTAGTCGGACCCATGCCGAAGTTTTCCCTGACATAGCATTGGATTCTCTGGATGGAGACAATCTCCAAAGTACCGATGCAATAATTAAAGATAATTATGATTGCAAAGGGGATTTTTGGAGGAGTAATATCACTCATGACAAGCTGGGGAGGAAATGCATGAGTAATTACAACACGTCACCTTCACACACTTTTTGGGTCTCCATCCCCAAAATTAGTAATTATCTCCAAAAGCCAACTTTTAGAAAGCCCAAAGCTAAGGCAGTTAGAAAGACAGAAAGCATCAAAGTACACCCAAACCAAAGAGAAACTAGAGCCCAGATGAAAGCCATGGTTGGGGAAAGACATAGAAGGGAGCGAGAGAACGATAGTGAGAAATGGAAAAAGTGCACGAAAGTCTGGAATGCATTACAGAAAGGGGATATCACCACTTTTATAGAAAGACTCCACGGTTGTAGGAAGAAAATCACCAAAATATTTGTCAAAACCTGGAATGAAGGGACAATGGAGATAGAGGGTAAGTCTTTCACTATCACTGAGGAGGTTATCTCAAAGGTCACCAGCATCCCCATCGTCGGAAAAAAATACTATAGAGACCGTAAAATATCAGACAATGCTGTCAAAAAGTTTGCGAGAGACGATTAGGAGATGAATTCTATTGTCAAGTCGGGCACTTACTACCTACCAGCGAGCTTGAAGATGCTATGGAAGTATGTTCTGAAGGCCCTCATCTCATACGCCACCATGGACACCAGGTTTGATAGAATTCACACCTATCATTTTGTCTTGCTAAATCATTCTAGGCATGGAAACAAGATATCCATTCCTTTTTGTCTATACTCCTCTATAAACAAGAATATCAATGGTTATAGAGAAAAGAATATTGTTAACCCCGCCTTGCATGAAGGATTACTTCTTTTGATTTATGAATTCTTTAAAGCCCAAATCCTGGGCAAGGAAATAGAGGGCAACAAAGTTAAAAGCGAGGATTCAGGGTCAGACTATGTTCCTTCAAGCACTTCTGAGGGCAAACTCTCTGATGACAGTGAGGATGTCAATAAGAAGAAATGGAATAAGGGATCCCCTTCCAAGAAGCGACCCTTGAGACCTGTCAAAATTGAAAAACCCTCAAAAAAATAGGACAAAAAGGAGGTTAACTCGGAGGAAGAGTACAAAGACAATGAGGAAGATATGGACACTGAAGATGACGAGGGTAATCCTAATATGGAAGCTGCCGATATGCCAAAATAGGTCAAAGAGGAAAACCCCAATACAATGAAGGACTGCTCGGGCTGCGTGTAAGTAGATCTCACTATTAGTGAGGATATTACCCCTCCTCCTCAACCCCCTTTTGACACCAATATTAAGAATCACGACCCTGTTTCAGAAAACCACATCGACGAATAGGGTACTACCCAGTCTCCTATAAGGATAGAAGAAACTGAAGATATCTTTGGGGGGGAATATAACAGTTAGGATTCCAGGAAAGGGAAAAAGGTCTGGAGAACAATGAAGGAAAAATCCACAAGGAAGAGTTGATAGATCTTGCACTGGTGGTTCTTAGTGATAAAGTCTGGGAAATAGATATGGACTTCCTCAACAATACCAAGAATAGCATGCTAGACCAATTTAGATCTTTCAAATGGCTCTATTACGAAATCGAGGACCTCAAAGAAAAAATTTGAGTCCAGACAACAAGGAGCACAACACCACCGAGAGAAAGCAAAGCCTGGAGACTAGGGTCCAGCACCTAGAATCCAAAATGATTAGCCTTGAGAATACCCTGAAGGGAATTTCTGAGAAAATTTTCAAAATCCTCAAAATGTCCAATGAGAACTTGAAATTGTTAATCAAAAAAATGGAAGAAAAAATGGAAACCACGGCTGATCAGAGGACAAGGGAGGATGAGAAGGAGCCCACCGAAGGACCAGGCAAAAGAACCAGGGCCAGAACTAGGAAAAACAGGGAGAAAATCGATCCCCAAGGACCCCAAGATATTCAAAATGTAAAAGAGGTTGCAGAACTGATGGAGGCCCTCCAAAGAAATGTGGCTGTCATGCTCAAGAGCTTGGCATAATTCACTCTAGTGCCTATCTTTTTTGCCCTGTTTTGACAATTTTTTTGCTTTTTTCTAGCTTGGCCCTTCCGTGGCCTATTCCTTGGTTTACTGAAACTTTAACTCTATAATGTTTTTGTGCTTCTCTTTTTTTAAAAATACTCTGTTGTGGGTTTCAGGCACCCTGTAAAACCTGTTTAACTTAATAAAAAACTTATATATATATATATATATATATATATATATATATATATATATATATATATATATATATATATATATATATATATATATATATATATTGTTGGTGTAATTAATTATTCCTAATTACACTTTACTTAATCTTACTTAGGATAATGCATTGCATAGTAAGTTGTGATTGAGACACCTAGGAGTTTGCACATCTATTAAGCACATGGTGTAGGAGAAATTCCACTTTTGGTGTGATAGTTGTCATCACATACCTCGTTGTGTGTGAGATCCACCTTTTGTGCTCTTATCACATTATCATCCTAATCCAATGCACATACTTTCTTGCATATTGGAGGATGATCCACATTTGGTGGACATGTGATTAAGTGATAGCTTATCAGCTCCTTATCATTCTCTCTTATTGCCTCTCCTATATAAGGAGGCCTATTATGTAATTCAATTCAATTTAATCTATTGAGGAATTCATTGGATCTATTCAATCCATCCTTGCTTCATATTTTCTCTCTTGTGCTTTTCTTCAACCTCTTGATCTTGGTTCAATATTTGCTATTTGCAAATTCTTACATGGTATCAAAGCCATTGGAGCGTTCTTGATCAGCCAATTTGGAGAGATCTTGCAAGTTTGAAGGTCCAAATCTCAGATCTGGCCACTAGCGTGCGATAGAGGCGTCTTGGAACAGATCTGACCTCACCATTGCGTTCGGGAGGCTGTTTCGGTTGAAATCGACTATAAACTCACCCATATTCAGCGAAAGTCCAATTCGAGGCAAAATTTTTTTGCAAATCGGACCATTGGCCCGATCTGCCTCACCGGTACGATTGTAAAAAAAAATTATATTTTTTTAATTCTGATTTTTTTAGAATTTTTTTTCTCTCTGTACTTTTGGGTAGGTACGGCCCTATTTTTTTTAAAAATAAAATAAAATTAAAAAAAAATTATTAAAAGAGGCCCGCCGCGGCCACCAGCAGCAGCGGCCTCCTCCTACGCGCGCCGCTCCAGCTCGCCATCAGCAGCGGCCTCTACTGTCTCCCGCGGGCCCATCTCCGGCCGCTCTGCCCACCGCGCGCCCCCCTCGCGCCACTCCCGGAGGCCACCGGCATCAGCGCCACCCGTACGACCACTGGGCTCACCGCCGCCGCTCCCCGACACCGGCGTCGCTCCGACGCCTCGACGCGCCGCTCCCCGGCGCCGCTCCTCCTCCGTGGCTCCGCCCAGATCCGCCACCGCAGAGCCCCCACCTGCCACGTCAGACTCCGCCATGTGGCATGCCACCTCACACTACACAGTCGACAGTCCGTACAGTACGGACAGCCACGTAAGCGCCACGTCAGCAAATGGGTCGAAATTCTGCTGACATCATCATTTTTATGAGCTTAAAATTGACAACCGTTTAGCCGTCACAACATAGCAAAATTGGGTTTTTTTTACGGCCGTATGACCATCAAATTTAACCTCGCAGATTGTTGACGTCATCAGGGTTTGAAAATTCTTTGCCCTCACCATTTGCATTTTGGTTTTTGCAGTCTAACTTTGAGAGGCCATAACTTGGTCATCCGGGCTCCAAATCGGGTGCAATTTTTTTTGAAATTGGGTAGAATTGCCTGTACTTTCCAGTGGTGGTATTATTTTTTCAATTTGGCAGTCAGATTTGTCAGAAATTGCAGTTTTTGGTGACTATTCCTGTTTGTTCTTGATTTCTGCAACTTCCAGGGCTTCGTTTGGGCACATACGGTAACATTTTGAGGTGAAATTTTTTTTGAAAGTGCATAATTTTTCATCTACTTTCCAGATCTATAATCAGATTTCAGTGATTTTGAGTAGACATATCACTTTCAGCAATAGGCTATTTTGGGGCTACATTTGCACTTGGTTAATCCTTGGATTTCAGTTCTCTGATTTGCATCAGTCATTTGAAGAAGTTATCAGTAGTTATCAGTCAGTATTTGGTGTTAACATGGATAATTCAAAGGTTAAAATCCTCACTCCATATAACTACCATGAATGGAAAGATTCTTTAAGTAATCATTTGTTGAGTCTTGGATTGCTTAGAATGACTCTTGGGCAGGATCAAGAACCTCAAACAGGTGCTGTAGAAAAGAGAAAATGGTTTGATAGAAGAGATAAAGCACTTGGCGCTCTTAGATCATCCATCTCTCATGACTTGCACTATCATATTGCTTCTTGCACACATCCTCATGATGCTTGGATCACATTGGAAGGACTCTTTGGTAAACCTGATAGAATGAGAAAATTTAGATTAGAGAATGATCTCATAGGTCTTAATCCTAGGGATTTTGACAATATTCAAGATTTCTTGTCTAAGTTCAATACTATTAGATCTGAGCTTTCTTCATGTGGCATTGTTAAAGGGGATGAACAATTGATCTTTTCTATTCTTTCCAAGCTTGGTCCTGAATATTCTATCTTTGTTTCTACATTCTATGCTACTATGGATGCTCTTGGTAGTGCATACAAATTGCCCTCTCTTGATGAATTTGCAGCGCAGCTCACAAGGGAACAAGCAAAGTTGGCACACATGGGTCAGTTGAAGCCTTCCACACATCAAGTATTGGTTGCAAGTGAGTCTACATCAAAGGCTTCTAATGGCAAAGGAAAGAAACACAATAAGGATCCTAAGCCTCATGACAAAGGTAATGAATCTTCTTCACCAAAAAGTACTGAATCCAAGTCCTCTTCAAGAGAAGAATCATCTAGAAGAAAGAGAGATAAATGTGCATATTGTCAAAAGTTAGGACATGATGAGCATAAGTGTTTTCAAAAGAAGATTGATGAGCTAACTCACATTATTCAGAAACACAACATTAAGTTGCCCTCATCAGTGTCTGCTCCTTCTTCTACACATTTGGCAGCTTCTACATCTCCATCATCATCCAAAGATAAAGGTAAAGGACAAGCACTCATGGCTTCCACACATCCTGAGCAAGGTAAATGACTTCTTGATTCAGTGCATCACATCATATGGCATCTTCTATGGATATGTTTTCTTCTTTTGAGCCTTGTAATTCTCCTAATATTTTGATGGGTAACAACACATTCATGAGAGTTTGTGGAAAAGGTTCTATTCCTATGGGAGAAGGGACATTTAATGACGTTCTTTGTGTACCATCCTTGACCACTAATCTTCTTTCAATTTACCAAATCACACATGGGGCACAAGGTAAAATTGTTAAGTTCACTCCTGATTATGTCTACATTAAGGACATGGAGACTAGAGATGTCATAGCTATGGGAGTTGTTGATCATACATCACGCTTGTATTCTTTTTCCACTTTTGTTGATAATGATGATGATATTCATGATGTACCCATCCCTTTGCCAAGGGATAATGATGATTATGAGGAGAATTTTGGGCACTTGAATCATTTTGTTGTTGAGACAAGTGTTGATCTTCCTCCTCCTCCACCTCCTGCTTCTTCAGACATGGGCTCTACTATTCAGCCGGATATTCATTGTGTTTCAGATCTTGTAGAATGTGATGACTACTTCGATGCATCTTTAGCACTGGTTGTTTCTCATGATGCAGATTTGGAAGACATACTTGAGGGGGTTTCTCTTTCCTTTGATGACAGTTTCATCATAGATCGGGATACTTCTTCACCTACTTTGGAGATTGGTGTACTTAATTCTTCTCCTTCTTCACTTGATTTATCACATGAAGTGATAGATTCTTTGAGCTTGGAGATTCCTATTCAGTCTTCAGAGATTCATGCATGGAGACCTTCCTCTTCTTCCTCCTTCCATTCCCACAAGGATTGGCTTCTTCAATTGATGTATCTATTTCTTCCTAAGGGGAGACGTGTTTCTTGTAAGCATTGGTTGATCTTTTGTTTGCAGGTACTCTTCATCAACATGGGAGCTTCTACATTATGGGGGGGATATCATGTCTCCATCTATCCTTCTTATGGGGGGATTCTTCTTTGTATATACATGATGTATGTAGTTCTTGGGGGGTCTTGAGTACTCCATCCATTCATGCATCTTGTTTTCTTCTCTCTTTTTGGGGGAGGGCTTTTCCCATGAGGTTTTCCCTCTTTCTCCACTTTATGAGAGTTATGCATTTCATGTATCTTGTACATGGGTACCTAACATGGCCTAGTAGCCGAGACCCATTTTGCATTGTGAGTTTAAGTGCATTCCCCTAAGTTGCACTTAAGGGGGGGTGTTGGTGTAATTAATTATTCCTAATTACACTTTACTTAATCTTACTTAGGATAATGCATTGCATAGTAAGTTGTGATTGAGACACCTAGGAGTTTGCACATCCATTAAGCACATGGTGTAGGAGAAATTCCACTTTTGGTGTGATAGTTGTCATCACATACCTCGTTGTGTGTGAGATCCACCTTTTGTGCTCTTATCACATTATCATCCTAATCCAATGCACATACTTTCTTGCATATTGGAGGATGATCCACATTTGGTGGACATGTGATTAAGTGATAGCTTATCAGCTCCTTATCATTCTCTCTTATTGCCTCTCCTATATAAGAAGGCCTATTATGTAATTCAATTCAATTTAATCTATTGAGGAATTCATTGGATCTATTCAATCCATCCTTGCTTCATATTTTCTCTCTTGTGCTTTTCTTCAACCTCTTGATCTTGGTTCAATATTTGCTATTTGCAAATTCTTACATATATATATATATATATATATATATATATATATATATATATATATATATATATATATATATATATATATATATATATATATATATATCTTCTGCTTATCAATTGATGAGCTTAAGGGGCTTTCTAATGAATGGTTCATAAGGCATAACACTTGGTGAAGGTTTTGCAAATGAGGATGCAAGCAGAGTGGGTTTAACCATGGAGGAAACTTCGTAGTTAAGTGCACTCGAGCTAGAGTAGTACTAGGATGGGTGACCTCCCGGGAAGTCCCGGTGCTTCACCTCTGTGAGCATCACCTAGATCCAATGAGTGCTAAGTGTTCCATTTATTCTCATGAGAGATGGGTTCGTGTGAACCACTACTCATGAATCATGGATCAATGAGTTTGACTCAAAAAACTACACAGTTGAATCCTGATAGCAATATCACAATTTGACTTGTTGTGGAAAATATCTCCTACTTATTAATTGATGAGCTTAAGGGGCTTTCTAATGAATGGTTCATAAGGCACAACACTCGGTGAAGGTTTTGAAAATGAGGATGTAAGCAGAGTGGGTTTAGCCATGGAAGAAACTCCGTAGTTAAGCATGCTCGAGATGGAGTAGTACTGGGATGGGTGACCTCCCGGGAAGTCCCGGTGCTTCACCTCGGTGAGCATCACCTAGATCCAATGAGTGCTAAGTGTTCCATTTATTCTCATGAGAGATGGGTTCGTGTGAACCACTACTCATGAATCATGGGTCAATGAGTTTGACTAAAAAAACTACATAGTTGAATACTGATAGCAATATCACAATTTGACTTGCTGTGGAAAATATCTCCTACTTATCAATATATATATATATATATATATATATATATATATATATATATATATATATATATATATATATATATATATATATATATATCAACTTGAGGGTATGTGCAAGATCATGAGGGGCCAAACTATGCCCTTAAGTGGCAATGAAAAATTAGCAACTCAAGGTTAGTCAACTTGACGTGAAAATTTCAACTAGCTATCAACCTAATATCAAAAAGTTGTAAGAAAAGAATCTATAGAAAATTGAATGTAGTTTCTAAACTACTAGGCCTTTTTTGAAAAAAAGTTAGTATGATTGGTGAAAAATATAGATTTCAATGCAGCAGTACAAAAATTTCTAGAAAAAAATAAGAAGTAGGCGTATGTCTGACCACCTTAATTATAATCAAATGATAATATTTTATTATAAGATTTTATATATAAGTAGTAGACTCATGCCCGGATGTGACACATATTTTTTTATAATTTTATTCTAAAAAAATAATTAATTAAGAATTTTCTACTACAACATTTTCAGAATAAAAAAATTCCCGTGTCTGACCACCTTAACTCATTCAAAACTTTACAAAATTCAAACAATTTTTTTTTTCCTTATAGTAGGCGAAGCATAGAATGTGACACATTTTTTAGATTTCAAAAATGTTATACCGTCTGAAAGTTATATTCATTTTTCAATCAGTATATAAATAAGCACTTTAGAGGTAACTCAATTAGAAAATAACTAATAATTACTTACTGAATTCAAAATTTGACAGCAATTATATCAATAGAAAGCTGATAATCTCCTTAAGATACCCTTTTTGTTTCATTAAATTCGGGTAAAAAAAAGTCACTAGCTACATGGTCGAAGTCTGGAACTCAGAGAAACAGGGGAAAAACACGTTTTTGAGACATTTCAATAGTTGACCATGTAGGTTTGGTGCACAAAGCAATACCGAGCCTAATCGGGTACCCAAAAATGCCGACAAAACTTTGATTTTTCACTTTTCCCTCCCTTTTCTCCCTCCCATTTCTCCATCCTTCATATGATTATATATATTAGATTATATATTATATATTAAATATTATATAATATACATTTTACAATGAATATTATTTAATATATATTAATATTAAATGTTACATTATATATCATATATTATATATTATTTTATATGTATAATATATTAATATGTATTTTACAACTATGTACGAAAGGTTGCAAGATTGCAGAAAAATCATGGATGGCCATTGAAAGAAGCAAAGGAAATCAATCAGCCATTTAAAAAATTCATGGGCGGCCATTGAGGAAGAGAGAGAGTGAGAAGGTGGCAGGGGCTAAGAAAGGAAGAGAGAGAGAGAGAGAGAGAGAGAGAGAGAGAGAGAGAGAGAGAGAGAAGGGGAGAGAGAAGGATAACCAATTCATTACAATATTAATCAGTAAGGAGCAAGGCAAACTTAAATAATATCACAACAGGCATTAGAAATCCAAATTCTAATCAGGAGTTTTAAGAAAAGTGAGTAAGGTCCTGGATAGGGACATTACAGATCCACACATTGTTCAGTAGATACCTCCAAGAACCCACATACATGGGAGTAGGTTTGAAGTGAGACTAAGATTTTTTATCGGTTTTAAAATATTACTGTGTTGTACTTTTGATTAACATCCAATGATTGGATGTGAAATTCACAAATTTGATTATATTACCACTGGCTCTATTTCAAATTCTGAAAAAAATGGATATTTGACATATGTTCATAAATTTCAGTCAACACCATTTCAAAATAACACATCAGTTTATTTTTACACATTGAGAATATCATCAATAGGAATTGAACTGAAATTGACATAGGTCATAGGAAATAAATGCCCCAGCTATTTGTTTTCTACATTTTGAGTTTCTTATTATAATCAGGAGAATAATATTACTCTCCAAATGGTTTTGGACAGTAACATTTGTACTTCCTCTTCACAAATATTTCTTCCCTCATCTTGCTGCCTATTGATACTGACAAAGTGAATCTAGGAATTTCTATCATGTAATGGGAGAAAAATGGTTTCCTAATTGATGTGTGTCTAAATAATACATGCTAGAACCTTTTCTTTGATATTGCTCACTAACCCTTTACAACAGAAAATGTTTACAAAAACTGGCATGTACTTGCATGAGGACATTATATATTATAGAAATCCCGCACAGAAGCAACTAGCAAGCTGCTAAAAAAGTAGTAATTGATAGCAAGTGGGATAATGCAGATGCTTTAATAAACCACTATCTTCTTTACTCAAGCAACATCTAGTGCATCTACTCGACTGGGGCATGTTTGGGAACAGACAGTCTCCATTTAAACTCAAGTCTCTGGAAGCAGTTATATTTGTCAGTGGAGGAGATACACCCATTGGATCTACAATAAATTTATGCTGACTGGAATTTCCATTTCTCTTCAATTGGGATACTCTTAAAAAAATCGCATCTACCCTTTTGCCAATTTGGGAAATCAATGGGTCTATTTGTGGACCTCCAAGGAGTTGGTCACCTAAATGAGAACCTTGAGATGAATTAGGAACTTCTCTACGAAAGAGATTAGTACCTTGAGAAGCTCTCCACTTGTCAGCTGAATTAAAACCTTGGACCATAGATGGCTGCCCTTTGTTGTAAAACGAGGAGTGAGACTGCCTTGCCAAAGGTGGCAATGAACTTACATTTGAGGGATAATGCCCAACATGAGTAACCTGGTTTCCCAAGTCCCGTAAATGCAAGGCCATTGACGAATAAGCATTTCTAATAGAAATATTTGTGGTGCTAGAATGAAGTGCATGACCAAATTCTTTGCCTGCTAATGAACCAATTTGAGGCTTCATTTCACATTGCTCTGTGGATAATTCCACAACACTTGTTACTTCTCTATCTGATTTTTTTGTGTTATTGTACATGTGCACTAAAGAGCTTATGTCACTACTTGAGCTACTAGCAGATGGTGAGTACTCATCATCATCATCTGACATAGTCTCACACACATATCTTACTTCTTTCCTTTGCCACTTTCCCCTTCCTAGCTCTTCCTCCTTATGTGTAACTTCTATCATGGGTCCAAGAAGCTCTTCCCACTCTTTCCCATTAATATGCAAATATTTTTGTCCGTAACAGTATTTTCTGCATTTATTATGATATTGATCTGATTTGATGCACCTTCGCTATTTGATCCATACTTCCCTTTCATTTCACTTGCTTTTCTCATTTTGCATGTCATAGGCCAGGATTTGACAGCGGGTATGACCTTGGTACTGCTGGCGTTAACGATAAATTTTACCTTTTAGCTATTAATTTTTTGTCATTTTTCCTGTATGATGGTTTTGTATACGAATTGTGGATATTCTCTGGGAAACTTTTCATTTTTTCCTATAGGATGCCTTTGTATACAAATTTTGGAGAATCTCTGTTAAAGAGTAGGTAAGGATGGCTAAGCTGAGTGCAGCGGAGAGGGAGAGGACTAAATTGAGAGAGCGGAGGCGGAGAGCGATAACGATGAAAATATTTTAGGGCTTGCAGAAATATGGAAATTATAATCTTCCTCCCAAAGCAGACATTAATGAAGTTCTATGTACCTTAGTAGAGGAAGTCGGCTGGATTGTTGAAGCTGACGGTACTACATACAGAAATGCGGTATGTATTTTTGGCCTAAATTTTATTTTTCATTTCTTTTAGGTCTTTAAAGGCGGTCGGCTAAATCTTTGTATTAAATGTCAAGGAATGCATGAAAATAATATGATTCCGAGCACGACCATGAGTCCCTACAAGGGCATAGTTGTGCCTTTTACAAGTGTCGTAAACCCTAGCTATGCAGAAATGGAGGCTTTGAAGAATAGTTCATTGGAGGCGGAGAGAGAGAGAGAGAGAGGGTGATGAGAGAGAGAGAGAGACTTCTGAGGGGTCATGGGGACTTCTAAGGGGTCCTAGTATGCCTTATC
The DNA here is from genome assembly GCA_027943335.1 of Chamaecyparis obtusa. NCBI lineage: Eukaryota > Viridiplantae > Streptophyta > Pinopsida > Cupressales > Cupressaceae > Chamaecyparis > Chamaecyparis obtusa. The sequence goes on along the minus strand of BSBK01014340.1, from coordinate 28,825 downwards.
ACACGTTAGGACCCCTAGGAAGTCTCCATGACCCCTATAGACACATTGGAATTCTCAAGTGTGTTCTAAGGGGTCGTACGACCCCTTCGGACACACTTGAGCATTCAAATGTGTCAATAGAGATCATGGGGACTTCCTAGGGGTCTTAGTACACCTTATCACGCGTTAGGACCCCTAGGAAGTCCCCATGACCCCTTTTGACACATTTGAACCCTCAAGTGTGTCCGAAGGGGTCGTACGACCCCTTCGAACACACTTGAGGGTTCAAATGTGTCAAAAGGGGTCATGGGGACTTCCTAGGGGTCCCAGTACACCTTATCATGCGTTAGGAGCCCTAGGAAGTCCCCATGACCCTTTTGGACACATTGGAATGCTCAAGTGTGTCCTAAGGGGTCTTATGACCCCTTCGGACACACTTGAGGGGTCATGGGGACTTTCTAGGGGTAATGTGTCAAAAGGGGTCATGGGGACTTTCTAGGGGTCCTAGTACACCTTATCACGCGTTAAGACCCCTAGGAAGTCCCCATGACCCCTTTGGACACATTAGAATGCTCAAGTGAGGCCTAAGGGGTCCTATGACCCCTTCAAACACACTTGAGCATTCCAATGTGTCAAAATGGGTCATGGGGACTTCCTAGGGGTCCTAGTACGCCTTATCACGCGTTAGGACCCCTAGGAAGTCCCCATGACCCCTTTCGACACATTGGAACCCTCAAGTGTGTCCTAAGGGGTACTACGACCCCTTCTAACACACTTGAGCATTCAGATGTGTCAAAATGGGTCATGAGGGCTTCCAAGGGGTCCTAGTATGCCTTATCACGCGTTAGGATCCCTAGGAAGTCCCCATGACCCCTTTCAACACATTGGAACCCTCAAATGTGTCCTAAGGGGTCCTACAACCCCTTCGAATACACTTGAGTGTTCAAATGTGTCAAAATGGGTCATGAGGACTTCGTAGGGGTCCTCATATGCCTTATCACGTGTTAGGACCCCTAAGAAGTTATCATGACCCCTTTTGACACATTGGAACCTTCAAGTGTGTCTTAAGGGGTCCTACGACCCCTTCGGACACACTCGAGCATTCAAATGTGTCAAAAGGGGTCATGAAGACTTCCTAGGGGTCCTAGTACTCTTTATCACGCATTAGGACCCCTAGGAAGTCCCCATGACCCCTTTCGACACATTGGAACCCTCAAGTGTGTCCTAAGGGGTCCTACGACCCATTCAGACACACTTGAGCATTCAAATGTGTCAAAAAGGGTCATGAGGACTTCCTAGGGGTCCTAGTATGCCTTATCACATGTTAGGACCCCTAAGAAGTCTCCAAGACCCCTTTGGACACATTGGAATGCTCAAGTGTGTCCTAAGGGGTCCTACGACCCCTTTAGACACACTTGAGCATTCAAATGTGTTAAAAGGGGTCATGGGGACTTCTTAGGGGTCCTAGTACACCTTATGACGTGTTAGGACTCCTAGGAAGTCCTCATGACCCCTTTCGATACATTGGAATCCTCAAGTGTGACCCCTTGGGACACACTTGAGGGTGCCAATGTGTCGAAAGGGGTCATGGGGACTTCCTAGGGGTCCTAGTATGCCTTAACACGCGTTAGGACCCCTAGGAAGTCCCCATGACCCCTTTGGACACATTGGAATGCTCAAGTGTGTCCTAAGAGGTCCTACGACCCCTTAGGACACACTTGAGCATTCAAATGTGTCATAAGGGGTCCTACGACCGCTTAGGACACACTTGAGCATTCAAATGTGTTAAAAGAGGTCATGGGGACTTCCTAGGGGTTCTAGTACACCTTATCACATGTTAGGACCCCTAGGAAGTCCCCATGACCCCTTTTGACACATTGGAACCCTCAAGTGTGTCCTAAGGGGTCCTACGACCCCTTCAGACACACTTGAGCATTCAAATGTGTTCAAAGGGGTCATGAGGACTTCCTAGGGGTCCTAGTATGCCTTATCACGCGTTAGGACCCCTAGGAAGTTCCCATGACCCCTTTTGACACATTGGAACCCTCAAATGTGCCCTAAGGGGTCCTACGACCCCTTCAAACACACTTGAGTGTTCAAATGTGTCAAAAGGGGTCATGAGGACTTCCTAGGGGTCCTAGTACACCTTATCACGCGTTAGGACCACTAGGAAGTCCTCATGACCCCTTTCGACACATTGGAACCCTCAAATGTGTCCTAAGGGGTCCTACGACCCCTTCGAACACACTTGAGCATTCAAACATGTCAAAAGGGGTTGTGAGGACTTCCTAGGGGTCCTAGTATGCCTTATCACGTGTTAGGACCCCTAGGAAGTCCCCACGACCCCTTTCGACACATTGGAACCCTCAAATGTGTCCTAAGGGGTCCTACGACCCCTTCCAACACACTTGAGCATTCAAATGTGTCAAAAGGGGTCATGGGTACTTCCTAGGGGTCCTAGTATGTCTTATCACACGTTAGGACCCCTAGGAAGTCCTCATGACCCCTTTCGACACATTGGAACCCTCAAGTGTGTCTTAAGGGGTCCTACGACCCCTTCAGACTCACTTGAGCATTCAAATATGTCAAAAGGGGTCGTGAGGACTTCCTAGGGGTCTTAGTACACCTTATCACGCGTTAGGACCCCTAAGAAGTCCCCATGACCCCTTTCGACACATTGGAACCCTCAAATGTGTCCTAAGGGGTCAACCCCTTAGGACACATTTGAGGGTTCCAATGTGTCGAAAGGGGTCATGGGGACTTCCTAGGAGTCCTAATACGCCTTATCACATGTTAGGACCCCTAGGAAGTCCTCATGACCCCTTTCGACACATTGGAACCCTCAAGTGTGTCTTAAGGGGTCCTACGACCCCTTCGGACACACTTGAGCATTCAAATATGTCAAAAGGGGTAATGAGGACTTCCTAGGGGTCCTAGTATGCCTTATCACGCGTTAGGACCCCTAGGAAGTCCCCATGACCCCTTTTGACACATTGGAATGCTCAAGTGTGTCCTAAGGGGTCCTACGACCCCTTCGAACACACTTGAGCATTCAAATGTGTCAAAAGGGGTCATGGGGACAATGTACCTTAAATGTTCTTACATAATTTTTTATGCCACTGTTAGTTTCTAGAACATATGATGACATCTACTTATTTAGTATAGTCAGACCGCCGAAATTACAAGGAGTCTGTAAAAAATCCTATGTTAGATACTTTCAAGAGGACTTGGGTTGAAACTGTTTGACATCAAATCAAATGTGTAGGTATTTTTTTGAATACATTATATATATATATATATATATATATATATATATATATATATATATATATATATATATATATATATATATATATATATATATATATATATATGTATATATATATATATATATACACACACACACACACACACACACACACACACACACACACACATTAGTATATATAATTCATTTACTCCCGCTATTTTTTCATGTACCTGGAAATATTGGGTACCTGATTATTGGCTGGTATAACTTTGACCAAAATATTCCCTATCTGCACATACTAGAGAAGCATGAGATTTCAGACTTTTTTCACGGGTTGCAGGGAAAAAAATGTGATTTGGGGCCCTTTTTTTGTTTTTTGTCAACTTGTGGTCTCACCATGGGAAGCAACAGTCGTCGAAAGGCTAAACGCAAGAGGAAGGTGACAGATGAAGAAATTCAAGTATATAGGGAAAAAGATAGGGAAAATCACCGAAGAAGGAGAGAAGGTATGTTAAACATTAATCAAGGTGACCCTGTAAATGTAGTTGCAAGTGAAGAGGATGTTGAATTTGAAAATAATATGGAAATTAATTTTGTGAATAACAATGTATGGAGTGAAGATGAAAATGTAGAGATAGAGAATGAAAATGTAGAGATGGAGAATGAAAATGTAGACTTGGGGAATGAAAACGTAGATTTGGGGAATGACAATGAATGGAATGAAGATGAAAATGTACAGATAGAGATTGAAAATGTAGACTTGGAGAATGAAAATGTTGCACAAGAACCACATGAACGTTACACATCTCTAAATTATATGTGAAATGAAGTCCCTTGCAATAAAGATAATCAATCTTTAAATTGGGGGCTTTCAAGAACAACTAAATGGTTAATTGAAATTGAGAACATTATGAACAATTGGGAAGGAAAGAGGTCACATAGAACCATTAGGTTGTGGGCGTCAAGACTTTATGATCAATTTTTTGGAAACAAGACATTGGTTGAGCAATGTCAAATTTTTTTGCAGTTGTTAAAGATGCAAAAGATGAGACCTGTGCTTGTGAAATTGAAGATTCATGTGAACAAGAAAATGGAGAGAAATGCCATTGTTGTGAAGAATATTTTCAATGCTCTCAATAGCATTGGGGAGACTAGCCGAGAAAAAGAAAAGAGAGTTGCTCGAAGGGTTATTACAACCTCCTTAGTAAGTCATCAGTTGAGAAAGGCTCGTTTGATGAGACAAACTTGTGTTGACTTCAATATAGACCGTAAAACTTTGGGTAGAGCACTTGCAAGAAGAGAAAGACTCGATGATCCGCTTCAAATTGATACATAGGCTTATGGTGGGAGACTTCCACATTTTGATAAGAAGCTAACAGATGTTGTCAAGGATGAAATTCAACAATTTTTGGATGCTAACTCAAGAGTGTCACCAAATGTGAAGGATGTCTTGAAGTTGAGAGTTGGCAATCGAGACCACACTCCACATCCTAAACATTATGTGGAGGTAAGTCAAACAATGTTGTATAAAAAAAATTGTGAGACACATCCAACATTGAAAATATCACAAAGGTCTTTTGAATCTGTGAAGCCATTTTATTGTGTACCCCTTAAGATTCGGAATACATGTTGTTGCAAATATCATGTTGAGTTTTCAATGCATCATGAATTATTACGGTCCATTCATTCTACTTTGCATACTAATGAAATGCTAGAGGATTGGGGTGCAAGTGGTCTTCCCAAATTATCAAGAGACTTGCTAGATCAATTTTTATGTCAAAGAGATGATGGTTGTTTATTTTATAAAAAAGATTGCTTAAATGCCAAGTGCTCAGAATGTGGTGGCTTGTCCAAGTTTAGGACATGTTTTCATGAGGGTTTGGAACACAATTTTGGAAAGACACTCATCCAAAAAAAAGTATATGAAATAGTGAAATATACATTGAAGAGTGGAGGTGAAGGCTCTAGATGTGAGTTAGTTGCAAAAGAATACAATCTTGCTGATTTTATCTCAGATTTCAAGACAAATCTTTTTTACAAGTATGCAAGGCATAGTCATAGGTCTCAATGGTTGGATCAACAATTCAGGACGTGTAAGGACACTTTCCCCATTGGAACTATTATATCCGTTGTAGATTTTGTGGAGAACTATACATTGCAGCCCCAAAATGAGACTCAAGCTCAATATTACAATTCCATTCAAGTTGCTATTTTTTTACACATCACATATAGACATTCCCCTGATAGCATAGAAGATGAGTGAAAGATAATCAGAGAGTACCATTTTTATATGAGTGACGATAGGTCTCACTCTCATGAGTTTGTTCAACATTATTTCCGGAACTATTTTGACTTCTTGCAGGAAAATGGTATTGCTATGGATAGGCATCTCATTTGGTCGGATAATTGCACTGGTCAATTTAAGAATGCCAGAATGTTTTATTGGTTGTGTAGAATGCATGTGGAGAGAGGTGTACCTCATATTTGGAGTTTTTTTGAGTCAGGGCATGGGAAAGGGCAGCATGATGGAGCAGGTGCGTGTGTGAAGAGAGCTCTAGTTAAGGAGCAATTGAGGATTTCTGGTGTTGTACTTCTTGATGCTCATTCTATAGTTGATTGGTGTACTTTAGCAGTGTCACAGGGGGGACTCTTGATTCTACAGTGCGTAGATTCTTTTGGTTGGTTGAGGAGGTAACTATAGGAGATAGATTGGAATGTCAAAAAGTGAAAGACTCTTCAAAAATGCATTCATTCCAAAGCTCCAATAGTAGTACATGGACCATTTGGACACGAGAGTTGGCTTGTTTTTGCCCCATGTGTTTTCAATATGATTTGGATTGTTGTGAGTCAAGTGAGTGGGTGGATACATGGGTTTGACAGTATCTAACTCATTTATCTTTGACACTCTCTATAAGAAATGATGACATGGACACTTCAGTTGAGTATGACCATCTTTCAGATCTTCTGCAGCCAGGAGATGTTTTTGCATTGGTTGCACCACAAGGAAATGATGAGAGGTCAGATGATTGGTTAGCACGTTGTGTACGAGGTAAACAAAAGCTTGTACAACCGATGACAGATGGTGATGGGTTCACATATCCTACTGGTTTAGTTGTTGTTGCAGGAACATGGTTGGGAACATACATGATTAGAAAGAATGGAATTCTTGCATTTGAAGACTATGAGAAGCACAAAACTATTCTCATGTATTCACACCTTGTTATAGCAACAAATGTCAAGTTGTCAAAGCATCAAGGAAGACCAAAGACAAAAGAACTTTGGACTATTAGTACTGTTGATCATGAAGCACTATTGGAGACCTTGAAGCAAAGAGATGACCCTTCAGGAACACTTGACTAGGTAATAAGTTAACTTAGTGCATTATTTTCTAAGTTCGTTAAGCTTAATTTCAATACATTAATTTCACCTTTCTTAGATTGTATTTTGAGTCAATAAACTTTGTTTTGTATGTGGATTGTAACTTGTGCAGGAGCACCTATGAAGACACCTACGGTCACCATGGATCCAATCAAAGATAGAAGGACAAAAGGATCCTTAATGGTTAATTGAGATCTTTTGAAGCCTATAATGGTAATTTGTAACAATCAATTTGATTTAAAAGTTAAATGTCCTAGAAGTCTTGATAAGGACTTATGACCAAAATCATGTATGGGTGACCAATAGTGCCAACAAGGGATCTTACATGGCATTTACTTATGTCATTTGCATGGTTTGAATTCTTACATGTTTGATTGTTGTTTCTAATGCTTTAAGGATATTATTTTTTTATCATTTCAAACAATCTTTGATGTTTTGATGCTATCACTGGAGCACGCCTTAAATGCGAAATTGTGGTTTTTATACGCGAGTCTAGTTGTGTTCTGATTGAGGAAGTTAACATTTATAGAGGTGGTTTGTAAATCTGAAGAGACTGACTGTCCCTTTGGGTGGGAGGTATAATGGTATGAAACATAAGAACATAGGAAATCTATAGAAGTTAAACCTCAAACATAATAAGCTCCATGAATAGGGTATTCTAGAGTAAAGAAAAACAAATGTCCTAATATTCAATCTTTGTTATTGGGTTTTGGGAGGGGTGGCAGAATATTAAAAATAATTGAATTTTAGTAGAGTGTTAACTGGCTTAATCATGATTAGTTTCACAGTTCAAATTTCAAACATACAACTAACAGTCATTGCAACGGAACTGGATCAAGAAAAGAAGTGTGCATGCTTTCCCATTTGGGTCAAGAAAAGAAGTGTGCATGCTTTTGCATTTGGGTCTTCTCTTGTTTCAGAATGAAAACCTAATTGTTTCCACTACAAACAAGGACATGTTCCCAAGGACTACTTACTCAATCTGTAAAACACAACTGCTTGCAGGCTGCCCAGTGTACCATAATGCATTGTGTGTTTTATGGTCTGCAAGTGACGTGCTTTCTGAGTTTGCACGGGAGAGTAAAAGGGTTAACTTTTTCGTTACTGAAAATGGTGTGGACTATAAGTTGGTGGTTCACTTTCATGACATTGTAAATGCTAGTGACAACCCCATTCTGCCCAAAGAGTCACTGGAACGCTCACAACCACGCTCGACCCAAGTGACCCCAAGGTGCAGTAAGCACGATTGGGCAGTGATCTTCTGAGGCTCGTATCTCAGACCTCATGAGAGGTATCGACAAACCGTTAGGGGCTACGGGATCGTGATTCTGAGGTCTACAATAACCTCTCTCGATTTTGGGCAATTTGACTCCGTTTTCATTTGGCAAGGGATCTTAGTCGATGCCAAAAATTGCAATGAGGGTCAATTGAAAGTAGCTCTGAAGTGTATCTTTCAAACCCTCCATCCTGACATCGAATCGTCTGCTCCATCGGCTCTGATTGGTTGGGTAAACGCTAGTGACAACCCCATTCCGCCAACTGAGTCATTGGAACGCTTGCAACCACACTCAACCCAAGTGACCCCAAGGTGCACTAAGCACGATTGGGCAGCGATCTTCCGAGGCTCGTGAGAGGTATTGAAAAACCATTAGGGGCAACGGGATCATGATTCTAAGGTCTACAATAACCTCTCTCAGTTTTGGGCGATTTGACTTCGTTTGCATTTGGCAAGGCGATCTCAGTTGATGCCAAAACTTGCAGTGAGGGTCAGTTGAAAGTTCCTCTAAAGTGTATCTTTCAAACCGTCCATCCTGGCATCGAACCATCTACTCCATCAGCTCCAGTTGGTCAGGTAAATGCTAGTGACAACCCCATTTCGCCCACGGAGTCACTGGAACGCTTGCAACCACGCTCGACCCAAGTGACCCCAAGGTGCACTAAGCACGATTAGGCAGCGATCTTCTGAGGCTCGTATCTTAGACCTCATGAGAGCTATCAACAAACCATCAAGGGATATGTGATCGTGATTCTGAGGTCTACAATAACCTCTCTTAGTTTTGGGTGATTCGACTTTGTTTGCATTTGGCAAGGCGATCTCAGTCGATGCCAAAACTTGCAGAAGGGTTAGTTGAAAGTAGCTCTGAAGTGTATCTTTCAAACCATCTGTCCTGGCATCGAACCATCTACTCCATCGGCTCTGGTTGGCTGGGTAAACGCCAGTGACAACCCCATTCCACCCACGGAATCACTAGAACGCTTGCACCACGCTTGACCCAAGTGACCCCAAGGTGCACTAAGCAGAATTAGGCAACGATCTTCTGAGGCTCGTATCTCAGACCTTGTAAGAGGTATCGACAAACCGTCAGGGGCTATGGGATCGTGATCCTGAGGTCTACAATAACCTCTCTCAGTGTTGGGCGATTCGACTTCGTTTGCATTTGGCAAGGCGATCTCAGTCGATGCCAAAACTTGCAGTGAGGGTCAGTTGAAAGTAGCTCTGAAGTGTATATTTCAAACCGTCCATCCTGGCATCGAACCGTCTGCTCCATCGGCTCTGGTTGGTCAGGTAAATGCCAGTGACAACCTCGTTCCGCCCACGGAGTCACTGGAACATTCGCACCACACTCGACCCAAGTGACCCCAAGGTGCACTAAGCACGATTGGGTAGCGATCTTCCGAGGCTCATATCTCAAACCTCGTGAGAGGTATCGACAAACCGTCAGGGGCTATGGGATCATGTTTTCGAGGTCTACAATAACCTCTCTCGGTTTTGGGCGATTGGACTTCGTTTACATTTGGCAAAGCGATCTCTGTTAGCTTGTGGTGACTAATCAGGAAAGTACTATCCAGGACTGTACTGTACACTTTTCCTCCCGACTACTTTTTCGGTTATTTGGGCCGACTACTTATAACTCATTCTAACCCTAAAGCGGGAAAATATTATATAATATGGCTTAGGGTTAGGGATTTTCATGATGTATGATTTTAGTACTTGCGGCAGAATTGGGCTGTAAGGGATTACGGATTGTAATCAGGTTGTAATCACTGGATAATAATAATATTGGACTCGCTGTTGGTGGACGTAGCCCAGGGATTGGGTGAACCACGTTAAATCTGTGTGTCTTATGTTCTATTCTGTGTGGTTTATTATTTTTCTGATATTAGTTATATTTGCACATAATTGTTATTTCTGCCTTGTTAATCCTAACAATCTCAATCGATGCCAAAACTTGTAGTGAGGGTCAGTTGAAAGTAGCTCTACAGTGTATATTTCAAACCGTCCATCTTGGCATCGAACCGTCTGCTCCATCATCTCCGGTTGGCCGGGTAAATGTCCATGACAACCCCGTTCTGCCCACAGAGTCACTGGAATGCTCGCACCACTCTCGACCCAAGTGACCCCAAGGTGCATTAAGCACGATTGGGTAGCGATCTTCTGATGCTCGTATCTTGGACCTTGTCAGAGGTATCAACAAACTGTCAGGGGCTACGGGATCATGTTTCCGAAGTCTACAATAACCTCTCTTAGTTTTGGGCAATTCGACTTCGTTTGCATTTGGCAAGGCGATCTCAGTCGATGCCAAAACTTGCAGTGAGGGTCAGTTGAAAGTAGCTCTGAAGTGTATCTTTCAAATCGTCCATCCTGGCATCGAACCGTCTGCTCCATCGGCTCCGGTTAGTCAAGTAAACACTAGTGACAACCTCATTCCGCCCACAAAGTCATTGGAATGCTCGCGACCACGCTTGACCCAAGTGACCCCAAGGTGCACTAAGCACGATTGGGCAGCGATCTTCTGATGCTCGTATCTCAAACCTCGTGAGAGGTATCGACAAACCATTAGGGGCTACGAGATCGTGTTTTCGAGGTCTACAATAACCTCTCTTGGTTTTGGGCGATTCGATTTCGTTTATATTCGGCAAAGCGATCTTAGTCAATGCCAAAACTTGCAGTGAGGGTCAGTTAAAAGTAGCTCCATAGTGTATCTTTCAAATCGTCCGTCCTGGCATCGAACCGTCTGCTCCATCAGCTATGGTTGGCCGGATTAACGCTAATGACAACCCCGTTCCACCCACAGAGTCATTGGAATGCTCGCAACCACGCTCGACCCAAGTGACCCAAGGTATGTGACTGAGGACAACAAATCCATTACATCTATTAATTTATTACACCTGCGTAAATTATTACATCATGGTAATTTATTACATCTATTATAAAAAAATTCAAACAAATTGACATATAACTTCAACAAGATATAATTTAAATCATAATGATAATCATAGTCAAGATATAACTTCACCATTCAATTTCATAAACATGAATAATAAATATGTATACAAAAGATGACACAAATATAACATAAAAATGAACATGTTCTATATATAGAAAGTATCAAATGTATCAAAAGTATCTCCATATACAACTATGGCACATGTCATTTCAAAATATCTACAAAATCAATGTTTCAAGGTGTACAATGTGGCATATATGCCATCTCAAAATGTGCCAAGTGGCATATCTAAATGACCACAAAACTAAAACTACATCCTATGTCGTAGGGGGATCATCAAAATGTCGCATCTTTGAAGAAGTGTTTGGCTTTGATTGATCCTTCATAAAAAATGAGTTCAAACTCAAGTTAGATTGCTTAATTTATATGATTTGCACACACACACACACACACACACATCAAACACTAATTTAATTAAAATTATAACTGAATACAAACATCTGTACCTGGCCTCTCAGTCGCCTACCACGATCAGGTGTCCTAACATAAGTCTTTGGTAGCGAAGGGACAATGCCACCATAACCAACTCCGACCTATAAATATATATTTGCAATAATGAAATTAGTAGAGTAGTGCAACATAGAGTAATAAATCTACAAAATAGGATGATAGCATAATAAAATTACAAATTGATTGAACAAAAATTAAAACTTATATATGTTGATTCCTCCTCTGGAATAGTGGGCTGGGTCAACAAAGATATGAAGGATTCTCGTGGGCCCTCCCTCACACTGGGAGTAACCTATGAGAGTAAAAAGATTGTCAATTATATATAAATGTACTTCATCATAACAACCTTGGTTACAAAATACAAATAACAATATGTAAAAGTCTACGTACAATCGGGCTATCACTCTGAATTGAGATGTCTGTCAGCCTAGGCTCCCAAACCCGTTTCGGGACATCATCAAGAGCCACACCCTATACAATAAAGTGCAAGTAAAATATTTATTACTACACACAAGTGGCATACATATGCATGCATATTTAATCTTAAACAATTAATTACCTTTCCTTTGTCAACACTTGATAAAGGAACCCCCTTGTGCCCCCCACTGACATCAGTTGTAGCCTGCAAGAGTATAATAAGATGACAATATATTAGTAAATGTATGAATTTTATTGCTCTAATTGATAGAGATTTAAGCATGTACACTAAATGATATAAAAAAAACTAATGGGTACATAATTTATAATATACCGTATAGACATCAAGGCCGAATGAAATGGCCAAAAGTGTGGAGTCAACCACCTGTCTCAACTCTTCTTCTGTCATCAACTGAACATAAATGAAAAAAATATATATACATAAGTGCATGCAATCATTAAAACTAATCTAAATAAATAAATTATTTTTAAATTAAATAAGTCATGTGACAAATTTATTTATAATGTTTACTCTTACCATATCAATAGGAGTCCATGGCTCTGCGTACACCTCCTGAGCACTCTCATGAGATGTAGATGCTCCATGAGGTGTTGCAGCCTCTGTAGCTACATCTCCTATATCCTCTTCATCAATAACATACTGATATGTATCACCATTAGTAAGCGGTCTGAGGCACATATTCTTGCATATAATGCAAATATGGGGCTCGCATGCATGTGAACTCCGGTGAGATGTCGATGCGCCAACATCATCCACACCAGGAGGCAACACTAACCTGGTTTGCATGATCAACTGATCACTCAACAAATGAATGGACCTAATAGTTTGTGAGGCAGCCTCTGCAATGATATCAAGATGCTACACTAGAGGAGGGGGTGCGACATTAGTGGGGGGGACGAAGGTAGTGGCCTTTTTTAGCTAGGCAAATGACCTAGTCTAAGGAGCTCCTCCGCCTACGCCCATGTTGGGCCTCATGCTAAAATAATTAACATTGTGAGCAAGCACAAACTCAGCATACAATTTTTTTATGAAATAGAAAGGGAGCTCCAAATTGCTATGGGGTGGTTTATAAAAAACCATCCACCAGCGATCCCAAAAGTGTGTGCGCATTGCTTCATTTGTGGACCATTTTATTGATAATTTGAGTTTTTTGGGGTTAACTTGTAATCCGGTTTTAGGATTCACAAAAAAGGAGGTTATATCTTCCTTAGTTATATTAAGGGCCGCAATCCCATCATGGTCAAGCCCGTCATCAAATTGGGCGTGCATATCATCACGCCAATGAAGAGCAACATTATGTTATCGCGTGTGTCAATGTTTTCAACAATAGTATTTAGGGTGGCAAACATGGGACCTAATGTAGGTATATTATGATATGTGTTTTGGAAACCTCGTATTGTGTTCAAATTATCTTGTATCAAATCTTCTAAAGATCAAGGGTTTTGAGACGGGGGATTGTTTTGGGGATCACTTGGTGTGGGAGGGTTATTTTCTTCATTGTTGTCAGCCATCCCTGATTAAATAAAAAACAAATCTAAATTTCAATTTGATTTCATATATTATTACAAAAATAAATACAAAACCATATTTCAACCAAAAAAACTATATTTAGCATCAAAATGAAATAAAATAATTAAAATATACAAAGAATTTACTTACCGTATATATTGCGGAGTCAAATTTGTTGTTGGGGAAATCAGATACCCAAAAAAATCGAGTATCGGATATATGGAGCCGTTTTACAAACCCAAAAACAATGAGAGAAATGAGAAACACAACCCGCAGGTTTTGATTTATGCCACAAGTTTCGGGTACCCAAAAATATCATGTACCCGATAAAGATTGTGCTTTGGTATCAGGTTTGCCCAAATGTACTGACACCCAGGCCTACTAAAAAGTCAACAAGCGTTTTCATGCACTTTTGGACGAGTGAAAAGTGAATATTTTTCACATCGCCACTTTTTGGCCCCTCATGATCTTGCACATACCCTCGATATATATATATATATATATATATATATATATATATATATATATATATATATATATATATATATATATTAAGTTGATCTATATAATATCAACTTTATATATATATATATATATATATATATATATATATATATATATATAAGCTTATCATTAACTAATTATAAGCTTGATCCATAGAGCTAATAGTAATCCCAACTTCTCAAGTTTGCAATTATCAAGATTAAGAATCCAAGTTTCAATATTTGAAAAAAAAGTAAGGTTAAAAATCCAAAGCATTAGGGTGAACTAAATTCTTGTTGACATCTTTTACAAGAGCGACATCTCCTTTCAAATGGCATGGCAAATTGTGTGGGGTATTGAGCATGTGCCCTAAGGTTGGTCTCAAGGAAACATATGTAGGTTGTTCTTATGAGCATTTAAAGAGGTGACAATGATGGGAGAATGCATAAGTACCCATAGTTTAATTATGTCATCTTGTTCTAGGTTGCAAAACTACAATCTTTAGAGGTAAAGGTAAATATTATTATTGAAAAGTTTTTCTTTTTTTCTTTTGTTGTTTATTTCAAATGTTTCCAGAGATGGAATCTTTCTTTTGAATCCCCATAAAGTTCAAGATAGCATGGAAGCGAGATCTCTCTTTTGGGGTGTCTACCCTCAACAAATGGCATGGCAAATTGTGTGGGGTATTGAGCATGTGCCCTAAGGTTGGTCTCAAGGAAACATATGTAGGTGATTCTTATGAGCATTTAAAGAGGTGGGAATGACAAGAGAATGCAAAAGTACCCATAGTTTAATTATGTCATCTTGTACTAGGTTGCAAAACTACGGTCTTTAAAGGTAAAGGTAAATATTATTATTGAAAAGTATTTTTTTTTGTTTTGTTGTTTATTTCATATGTTTCCAAAGATGGAATTGTTATTTTGAATCCCCATAAAGTTCAAGATAGTATAGAAGCCGAATCCCCTCAACAATAGTGGGTTACACAATTTCCCCCTAGAATTTAGGAGGCTCAAAGCACTAGAAATCAATGACAATGATTTGGGGAAAATTGTAGAATTGGACCAACAAGTTTTAGATCCCTAACATGCAATATTTTCCTATGTTAAGATCAATAAAGATATTGATCTTCTACTATCTATGCTGATATATCTTTGATCTCCTAGGAAGCTATCTTCAGGATTTAGAATATGGGAAAATCTCATTCCTTGCGATGATACTCCTCCGTATAGTTGGTCATGTAGCAAACATTTTCCCTGCCAATCATTAGGATTCTGATCTAAGGGTACTCTTAAAGAAGCTACACCGCTAAATCTTGAAAAAAGCATCAATCATTAGGATTCTGAACTAGGGCTGAAATTGCAAGGCCAACACTGCATAGACAGATGCAAACTAAACACTGTTTTAAAGTGGCTCGCTCTATTGGCATTACAGTCATTAATTAGTAATGATACACCGTAACAGAATTCCAATAGCTATGCAAAGTTGTGATGCACCCAGTGTTTGTTTAGAGCTATGCTTTGCAAGGAATGCAAAAGACATTTGGAAGAAGCACTTGAAAATTCTCACTGTGTTCCATTCCTCCATAGGAGACAGACAAGTTAAGTTTGCTACCTTTACCTTTACCGTCTATGCATGGGATGGCCAAAATAGTGTCAAAGATGCTTTTATGTATAAGGATGAAAACATACTGCCCTCATGGTGATGATCTAGCAGTGGACTGCAGACAAGCAGGCAGCAATGGAGTAGCCTCTAAGCCATTGCGCTGATGACCATGCCTGACTGCACATCACGATTTCCTGTGTGGGACTTTACCCCCCAAAAAAGAAAGAAGCGGGCCAGATTTCCACTAAACAGTAATTTGACAATGATAAATGTATAGAATCTGTCCCCAAAATACTGTTCCAAATACCAATACTACAATTTCTTTCAATCCCTAGGTCCTTTCATTTTCCATACAAGAGAGCACGTGAGAGGACACATTGATTAAGTGTGGGTTTCAGAAAGCACATCATGTAAAGAGCACATTTAAGTTCTGAACTTGCAAATGCTGGATGTTGGGTTGGAAGGATTCATTGTGCAGAAGAGCAGCATGTTAATACATGCAATGTTTTGAATTGTTTCTGGGTGTGAATGATTCTATTTTTTAAACAAATCTATCAAGTTTGACTGGTGGGTTTTAATCGTTCTGTAATTCACTTTATCAAATAAATTAAAAATTTACACATTTATTAAGATAACAGATCGTTTGGTCTTAGACAATTGTTAAAAAGCAATTGGACACAAAGTTCCTGCTATCTTTATGGAAAAGAACTCCCACAAAAAATCCTTATTTAAAAAAACTCCCACAAAACATTATCTGCAAACCTTAAATTGCATAAAGCAATTTAAAGACAGAGAACTAAACAAGAAATATTCAAACATGCTAAAAATGGATTAAAAACTCATAACGCTGTATGTATCACAATAAGACTGCTAATAAATAGGATAAGTTAAACCATTAAACACTGAAAATGTTGGTGTGAAGAAACCCACTACTTAATATGGCTTAGTGTCTAAATAATATTTCCTTCCTTCTCATCATCTTAATTTCCAGCTATGTTTTCTAGAAATTCCCACATTTACAACATTTTTCAGTTTCTCATTTCAACACAATAGTTTCACGAAGTAAGCTCAATACTAGTCAATGTCAGACGCTAATTGGGCAGTTGCTTTTCATTGAGCTTGTTGTTCTTGCCACTGCTGTGGAGTTACAGCCTTCTTTATCGAAAGTGCATGAATTTCTTTTAGTTCTTCTGCTAGTGCTGAATTTACCATACGATGACGCTCCAGCAACCTCTTCCCTTCAAATTGGGCTGACACTATCTCAACATTAAAGCTCGCTCCACATCTGATAGTCACAATGTTTAAATGCCAATTGAAGAAAACATATAGTTATATCCAAAATTACTTCAAGAGAATAAACAGAAGGATGAAACAAAGCATGCTTAATTTAATAAACGAAAAAGGCTTAAAAGTTGCATAAGTTAAAGAAGGGATACGCTGATGTTTTTACCCTCCTGACGTATCAATCACATTCTGCACGACCCAACAAGCAAACAATATTGAATTAGCATAATTACCCAAACTAACAAATCCATTAAAACAAGAGCAAGCGACAGCATTTTATTTTCTTCCTTGGCATTAATTGTGAACAAATAATGTAAAGTTTTCTGTGCAGCAAAACCAGAGTGGACCCGAGAATACCATAAGAGAAATATTTACCCTTTTATTTTCTACTAAAATGCAACTTGAAATTCTAGACAAGCGTTTCAAAAAGCACCAAACTTCTTTATTTGAATCTTTAAGAGGCAAATGGCAGATTGATGCGTTGAAAACTAGAAATGCAAAGGCAACTTTTTCGAAGACATGGAGGCATGCCAAAAATGGGGAATGCCTCTTAGAGACATCTCTTGCAGGCAAGGTACATTCCACAACTCTTCTTGCCAATTCAATGGATGTCTCCTGGTATAACAAATTAAAATGGAAAAATGAAACAAAAGAAATAAAATAAATGAGTCTCAAATGGTCAAAAGACCCCACTCAAGGTCCTGGACACCCTGTGTACACATAGCTCCCTTTCCTGATCTTGATAGTGGCGCCCCCATCTCTCTATCTCTACCCACATCTTCTAGCAACAGTGGTTCAACATTATCCAACATTGTCAGATTTTTTTAGTTGAAAAGGCATCAAGGGAAATACCATAGGAACTTTTGTAGCAGAAATCTTATCATAGCAAATGACAATGCCAAAAATAAGCATTGTTGAGCACACTCTCTGTTTTGATATAGCAATTCTAATGCTGGCCAAAAGCAGGACAGAGCTAGTAGGAAGCCCCAAGTGAATTTTTGCCAACATAATTGGGAGAAGCAAAATGTGGAAGCATTCACAAGGCATTTTAACTGTGTTTGATCTCATTGATTGAATGCCATGATTGCAGGTTTTTTCAAACAAGCCCATTTTGTGAAAACTGCAAATTCAAACTGTGCTGTCCCCTTCCAAATTTGTTCTAGAATTTGCCCTAGAATCTCAATCGCAACAAGTTGGGGTTAGGGTTATATCTTTACCAAGTGAAATATCTCCTTAAAATAATAGTCCTAGATTTAGATCTTACAACCATAACCAAGGGAGCATATATATATATATACTTCCAACTATTAGGGTTAGATAATAACAATAATATTCATACAATATTTATATTACTATTCAAACACATAAGGGCTTGGAGGAAGAAGCATGGTAGGTCCGTCTGAAACCATCCCACACCAAGCCCAAGAGCAGACACTGGCCCTCTTGTGTAATGTCCCCAAATAATTTAACAATACCTTTTGGAGTAAAAATAAATAACGAATTAAGAATTTTGGCTATTCACAAGCCATATTACAAAACTGACCTTATTATTACTTCAATCGGTGAGAAGGAAGAAGACATTGGAGGCAAACCAAAGCACTTAGAGACCATTGATAGACTTCCTCAAAGTTTACAGACTCAGCCTTTAACCTGTCTCGAGCTCAAGCTCTTAAGGTTAAAGAGGGGGCTGGTCCCTACCCTATCTTGGGAGCTACCCTATTGGATTTAGACTGCCCCTCTTTAGTGGCCTCTGCCTTCCATTCTCGTGTTTGAAGCAGTAACAGAGATCAATTTTATATTATGTTTGGGATTCCTGATTATCTTAATTTCTTATGAACATAGAGAAATTGCTATTAATTAATTAACACAACAGAACATTCTATTTCACTGATTATAGACAACTCTGTTACTCACCGTCGGAGTAGCCACTGTTCCAATAACAGAACTATTAATACTTGCTGGAGGATGTCAATTATGACCCTCCGTCTTCAGCGATACATATTCATTCAAGATATATAATAGAATATTCAAATATATATATATATATATATATATAACTAACTAACTATATATATAAATATATATATATTTCAGATATACATTAGATATCTATATAATTCTTATGTAACTAAAAAATATCTTTTATATTTTAGATATTCTATTATCCAGATAGTTTATATATATATGTGATTCAATATTATTAATATATATTTCTGATCCATTACTACTTATATATATATAGTCATTTATATATATACATAAATATATACTATATTCATCATATAACAAATATAATGTCCCATTGTTAATATTATGTTTACATAGCAATGAATAATGAGGGAAAGAAGCATTAAATATATATATACTTTATACATAACTTTATCTGATTTCACTGTTATTTATATATATATGATTCCAATAATATATCTGATTTCACTGTAATTAATATATATATATTATTATATATATATATAATCTTTATTATTAATGAATGCTCATATAATATATATGTCTGATTATTATTATTACATATATATTTATTATATCTATATTACTATATATATATTATTTCCCAGTCGTATATTTATTTATAATATAAACCACTGACAATATATAAACTTCCCTGAATCTTCAACAGAATACATACAGCACATCTTCTTTGAGACCAAGTGCTGTTCACTGCCACTGTCAGTGCTAGGAGCCTATCTTCTATGCTGACTTCCCTTCCTTCCTTCTTAATCCCTGCCAAAATGTCCCCCCATCTTTTATTTGATGATATTCCTTATTTATATTTAATACCTGATTCGCTGCTTCTAAGAGACACGTCCTTGTCTCTTTATAATGCCAATCCCATATTCGCACCATTTCATGATTAACTAATCTGACCATAACACTGTTTATTTTTTGTCCTTTTAATCATCGATGCAGATTGTCGGTGTTAATTTGTTTCTATTTGCTAATCGTATATATCAACTTCTCTCAATTATCTTTTTGTCTGATTCTAATCATAATAGCTCAACGTCATTACTATTTGATGCAAGTAATAATAACCATTTATTAATTTATAAATTAAGAACGATCATTGATTAATGATAATAACTGGCTTGTTTAATATATATCAATCATTTATTTAACAATAATATATTCAATTATTTGATACATATACAATTAATATATATTTATTAAATATTCAGGGGCTATCACATCTTGGCCCCGGTGGCAGGCAACATGTACATCCACTCGGGTTGCCTACTTAGTGGGGTGCTTGTATCTGCTTTCCCTATCCATGCCTCATCCCACTAAGGTCAATAGCCATCATTGTAGTGTCGGAGAGTAGATTGTAATGGGGGCTTCTTGATTGTCCTATCCAAGCCCAAGAGCAGATCTTTGCCCTCCTGGCCCTAGAGGCAGGCAACATGGACATCCACTCGGGGTGGCCTACATAGATGGCATCCTCATAATTCCCCTCTTCCTTACACCTCCTTCCTTCCATACATGATGGGGGTTTACAAACAAATTTATTAGACATATGCATATTATATCTAGTCATATATATATACAAAAGATCATTGCTGAGAAATAATGTATAAGCAATATTTATACCACAAGAGAAATTATTTGAATTATTAGATGCTGGCAAGAGCAGTTCTGAATTGATCAGATGTTTGCTGCCATTCTATGCTCAATGTGAAAGTTATCTGTTTTAGTGTTTAAAATGATTGCAGATGGTAATACAAATTTAAGATTCTGATACATAACTCTAGGGACCCAAAAGATGCATCTGACAATATCAAACACTAAGGTGCTAAGGATTTTATCCTTCTTCACTTCTTCACTTCGAGCTCAGGCGGGTATACTTGACAGATTCAATTCTTTAAAGAATCACAACAATTATATGTATGCTTGATACAGACATAAACATCTAATTCTTTCAACATAAACTTAAGACAAATTGTTATTTTATATTGTTGGTGGTGATAAATGCAAATTGAGCAAAGACTAGTGCCAAATCCTAGGGCAAAGAGTCAAAGAACATACATCCACAGAAATCCCTCAAATCTAATATACCCAAAACCCAGATGAGATGCTTTACAAATCACCCTCTCATTCACACATGTTGTCATCAAATTCTTGCATAAATCATGAATTCTCAGAAATCTCCCTTAAGATTTACCCTTCCCTTGAAAGAAACTCAAGCTTAACCCCACTATTTACTTTGTAAATGATGTATTAAAAATGCCTTACAGATTTAATACATGAAAAACTCAAGATTCACACAAAAAGACAACAATATATGCAAAGGGGTCTCAATATATTTTCATTGATATTTTTCTATATCAGTACATTCAAAAGACAAAAATTCTTAGAATAGAAACACTAGATATAGAATTCTCTTTACAAATGTATTTCACCACCTCTTTTACAATACAAAAACTTGCTATATATAGTATCCACTAGCCATCCTGGAATCCTGGAAGAAACAGGATGAAACAAGCTTCAGATCAATTAGGGCACAATTAGGTTTTCCAACCACATACAATTAATCAGGTACAACAAGAAATAAAAGTAGACAAGAAAGCTTGAAAACCCAAGAAGGATCAGATCAAATCTGATTTATAATATTTGGGCTTCATCATCACAGGCCAACTGTGGTTACAAATTCAACAGGTTTTTTCTTGTAGACAATAATTTTACTGCTAGAACCATCTTAGCAATCTTGTGTGTACCAAGGCATGGAAATTACTGACAATCATCATACCCTAGCCGCCCTTCTCAAAATATTAGTCCTCTACATTAAACTGGAATGGCACTTCAAGAAACAAATCAAATCATGACAGCTACCTAACACCTTATTCATCAATTTTCACTTGTAACCGTCCTTGGAACAAAACAAATCTGACTCGGCTCATTGTTGTTGGCTCACTGACTTCAATCCTGTTGGAAAAACCCTTTAAACAATTCAAAAATCCAGCCACAACGGTTAATCAACAAATTTAAAACATGGCCGTCAATCTCCAATCTTCTCGGCACATCGTGCGGTTCTCATAAATCGGCAAAACAGTCAATAAAACCTTTAAAAAAGACTTTCCACATCACCCTCCTCAGCAACCAATCAAAAGCAAGCACATCATCAACACCTGGCACAAGGACCCACCGCTTCATTGGCCTTTATCAGACAAGATCATATGGTCATCGCAATCCCACGATCATTATCAACCGAGCACTTTCTCATTGAGGCAACACGCCCACTGTTCGATCTGACTGCTCTTTACTTTTACTCCAACCCTCGGCCCCACTGACGTCACTCATTTGATTGGAAGATCTAACGGTTGGCATGATCCCTAGATCACTAACCATCGAGCACTTTCTGTTTGAGGTATCGCGATCACTACTGGATCAACCTTGACCTACAATGTCTTTACCTTCAACCACGGCAAGCCCTTTAACCTTACATCATTTAGAGATCATGTGACCAAAGGCCCTCTCAGGATCTCTAAACTTTTGTCTTAACCAGGGTTTGATCATGAGAATGAGCGACTGAGGCAAATCTCATAATCTCCGAGTACTTGTCTTAACCCAGGCTTTATCTGGCAAATTGGCGATAAAGGCAAATCTCTTAATCGCCAAATGTTTTACTTAACTCAGCAAAGATCACGAGATTCAGCGACGGCCCTCAATCTTGTTCGCCATCAACGGTTGTCGCTTAATTGTTGAATGCATCGTGACTTAGCCACTACCTTGTGAGATCATGAGAAAACTGCCACGCCAGATCGCTGAAGGTTAAGGCATCACCGCCAGACATTGGGAGACTTGGAGTAAGTCCCTTTCGCCAAGTGGGGCTTGGAGATTAAGAGATAACCATTAAAACATTACTCAGTCGCTTAATCTCTGAATCTTTATACTTAACTTTTAGACTTCCCAAGACTTGGAGAGTGAAGGAGAATAATAACCATGATCCCAAAATACTGGTCCCACTTGCCTTGTTCCCTCTTTTTTTTGCTGAAGCATCCAACAGCCGTCGGGTTTTGCACTACTTACTGGCTAGGCCTGAAAAGACCAACACTATTGTCGGATTTCTCTTTTCTTACATTTGTCAAACTTAGCACTACATACCGACTGAGCCCGAAAGACATAACACCTTTTAAAAACATTGGGATATAGGAAAAGTTAAGAGGCATCGTCAGGTTTTTATAACTTGAAAGACTTGGCCCCACCCGAAGATAACTTAAGACATGTGCTAAAAAGAACTTAAGTGACATGAAAAGGTAACGAAGAAATAGACTTGAGATAGGGTTTTATGGACTTAAATGAAAATTTTGAAACCCTTGCACTGACAAGACCCTATTTCTCATACTTGAAGCAAAAATTGGCCACTTTCAAAGATTTTTGCAGGGATGAAGACCATTTTCAACAAATTTTCTCTATGATAGGAAAATGGGCTAACAATCTACATGCAGTTCTTCCTTCTATTTGATGATACCTCTTCTTGGAGGCCGACTTGGTTATTTATACCTTCTCCTATCTTGAAGAGGCATATCTCTTCCAAAGGGGCAATTGCTTGCATTGGTTGTTACTTGTTTTCATACCTT
Source organism: Chamaecyparis obtusa (assembly GCA_027943335.1). NCBI lineage: Eukaryota > Viridiplantae > Streptophyta > Pinopsida > Cupressales > Cupressaceae > Chamaecyparis > Chamaecyparis obtusa. Next base: position 5,572 of record BSBK01014340.1, on the reverse strand, counting down.
TTGACTCTTAAGCAATCACAAATTTTGGAATTGATTCTTTCCCTAACTAATACCTTAGGCCCCGTTTGCTTGCAGGAATTAGAAAATGCTGAATTTGATCAAAAGTTGGAAATGGTCAAATCATGGATTTGATATTCCGATTTTTTGTTTTCGTTATATATTTTGGACCGTTTGGTTGACCCAAAATACGAGCAAGAAGATGCATTTCCTCCGTTTGGTTCCACATTTTGAAACTAGAATTGGAATTTGAGTATGGTTTTTTTTAATTTTTTAATTTAATAATTCATTTTTATTAATTTATTTATTCATTTTATTTTATATAGAAAATCATAAACAAGTTTATTTTTTAAAAACCCAACACAACACAACAGCAAAACCGTTCCAGCCAAGAAACCCACAACCGCTCCAACACAACACAACAGCACAACTGTTCCAGCCAGGAAACCCACAACCGTTCCAACTCAACAAAACAGCACAACCATTCCAGGCAGGAAACCCTCAGCCGTTCGAACACAACACAACAGCAGAGGAAACCCATAGCCTATTGTTCGTCACCTGCACAAATGCTTTCCAAAGGTTGGGGAAAATGATGCAAATGTTTTAAATTTGTTTGAACGTGGACCCGAAATGGTTTCAAAATGGGGATTGAAAAAACGGGAATTTGGCCGTCAAATTCAAATTCCAATTCCACCTTTTCAAGTGGAAGATGTATATGCTGATTTTGGGTCAAAATGAGCATATACATCTCCCTCTTCCAATTTAGTTTTGCACTGCCAAACTGAGGATTTGACAAATTCAGAATTAGTTTATGCCAATTCCAGGTCAATTCCCGCAACCAAACGGGGCCTAACTTGCTGTTCCTTCATTCTTTTGCTAAGTGAAAGACTGTGGCTGATCGATGGTATAGACTATAACAAATGCATATTAATGATGATTGCTGACATAACAATGTATCACTGCCTTTACTATAATAATTGCATATTAATAATGATCGCTACTGTTCTTTGTTTGCTGTTGTTACTATAAAATCCAATCTTATAGAATCAATGCTATCTTTAATATCTGCCTTAATGAATCACTGATTATCATTATTATAGTTGCTCATTAGTCACTCCTTGTTATCACTATGTTGCCTTTGTGAAGACTTGATCGCTCCTGCTTATTAACTAAATCGCTGTTTAATATAAAAGACCTTCCTTGCTTGCCCATCATATTATTTCTGAAGAAAATTGTCAAGTCTTATGTCTAAGACGATTTTCTTAGAATGTTGATATTTGTATCATGGCACGGGCATTACACAAACAAGCATTGTACCCCTTGTGGTATTTTTTTCTTTTTGTGTAGAAAATCTCGGGGAAAATAAGCATTATACCGCTTGTGGAAGTATTGTGATTGTGTTCTGGGACAAAAGGGTACATGTGAAACAGTCACAATCAAATGTAAGCTTTGTCCAATGGCATGACAAGATACTTACACAAGAGTGAGGGCTCATTTACTTCACCAACCTAGAAAAAGTGTTGATCCTTGTCCAAATGAGATACAAACTCTTGATGTTGAGAGAGATCAAGAAAGGGCAGATGGCAAAGTTTATAATATGAGCTCCTCTCATGCTTCAACAATAGGGGCAACTGCTGCAACTCGTAATCAAAATAAAGAGACAGAGGTAGATGTGTCTTCTAGAGATGTAGCAGCACAACATTCTCACAAGAGACCACACATTGGCAACTCAAAACCACTGAAATAATTTTTGATGTGCAAGGTCAAGAAGCAGTTAATGCAGCGCTTGCACACTTTTTTACAAATGGAAAACCATTTAATGTTGCTCACTCACCTTTCTTTGTAGAGATGTTAAACTTAAAACCTATCAATAATGGACCAGCTGGGTATAAGTGACCTAGGTCTGAAAGGCTTTGTACTACTCTAATTGATCGAGAAAAAATTCAATTAGAGCAACAAACTACACCAATGAAAAGAGTGTGGGTTACAAAAGGATGCGGTGTTGTGATGGATGGGTGGACAAATTCTAAAAATTGTCCACTACTCAATGTCATGGTAACATGCAGCAAAGGGCCTATTTTTTAAAGGGATATAGACTGTTCAGGGCAAAAAGAAATGCAGAATTTCTTTATAAACAGCTATTTGACAGCATTGAGGAGATTGAGGCATTACGTGTAGTCCAAATTGTTACCAATGCTGCCCCTGGTTGTAAAGCAACAGGCATGACGGTGCAAAAAAAAGTACAAGTACATATTTTGGACACCATATTGTGTGCATTCGTTGAATAATGTACTCTAAGATTTTGGAAAGTTTCTAGTGGATTTCAAATCTCATAGAAAAGGGTAGAAAATATGGATGTTCATTAGTAAACATCACCACACACAAACCATTTATCAAAAATTTGCCGAGGTGGAACTTTTGAAACCCACTGATACACAATTTGCATCTTATTTCATTCTTCTTAACCGCCTTTGTGAAGTCAAAGGAGCTTTGTGCTCCACAATAGTTAGTGATGCATGGAAAACTTGGAGACAATCTACATTAGATACTGTAGTTGAGGTGAGAGATTTGGTCCTTGATGACCATTTTTGGGATAATGTTAGATTTGTTGTAAACTTTATGAGATTTGGTCCTTGATGACCATTTTTGGGATAATGTTAGATTTGTTGTAAACTTTATTAGGCCCAAATATGAGGTGATTATATTTGCAAACACAGACAAGCCACGTTTGGGACAAGTTTATGACGAAATAGATTTCATGTGTGAAAGAGAGAAGAAAATAATAGATGCAAAAGATCTTCCTTATTATACTTCAATAGAAGAAAAGATGCATAGAAAATGGAACAAACTTAACACACCCCTTCATTGTGTTGCTTATGCCTTAAATCCTAAATTACATAATACACAAGAGACCAATAAGAGGGCTCCACACGAGGATAGAGAGGTGATGAAGGAATTTTGGGCTACAATAAAAAAAATTATGGTTGAGGTGAGGATGCTTCGATTATGAGTCAATGAAATAAGTTTTCACATGGGCATAGTGATTTGTTTTCAGTGGAAGCTTTATATGATATATGAGCAAAGAAAGACCCTATAAAGTGGTGGTGGAGCCATGGAGGTGAAACCGCCGAATTGCAATCATTTGCAATAAGATTGCTCTCACAAGTAGCTAGCTCTTCATCTTGTGAGAGAAATTGGAGTACTTATGGTTTTATTCATTCACTAAAGAGGAATCGATTAGGGTCGCACAAAGCAGAGAATCTGATGTACATTCATTGCTCATTTCATCTTCTCTCTTGTGTTGATCCTTCATACATGGAGGGTCCCTTCAGCAAAATGGGACCAAATTGCAACTAATGGAGAAGCTGCAACCATGGAGGATCAAGCTGTTAAACCAGATGGCCTCAATAAATTACCCCAAATTCTACTACCTTAAACCTAAGTTTGAGAGAGATGATTATCTGAAGAGCATCATAGTTGAGGACCTTGATATGGATGATCAAAATGTTGACGAGTAGGTGATAGATTTCTGATTTGTGTTTTTTGTTTGGGTCAGCATCAAACTATCAATATTTTTTAATTTCAATATGTAATGATGATATATGAAACATGTAGTGTAAGTTTTGGACGCTTTGACTCTTTGACACAATGATATTTGACATTTTGATTTGTGTATTTAAACTTTAAAGTTAATGTTAAAATTGGTGTCTGCAAATACCCCATCTCCTATTTGTGAAAATTAGCCGCATAACAGTACCAGTCTCCAGAGTCTCCAAATACCCCGTCTACTGGTGACTTTGCTTTTAACTCAAATTTATAAAAATACCCTCGTAAAGGGCTTCTAGGTCAAAATCCATCTTAGGCTTGACAGAGCACTCCCCGAGTTCCCAATTGATTTGTTGGTTTACAAGTATATGAAGAAAAATAAATCCGAGACAGGTATCAGTCAGAGAACTAAAGTTCAAGCAGAAAATGCGATATGATAGAACAAGGACTAGTTTCAGGCCAACATAAAGATTCAACAGAGAGAAATTTTAGGTACTAAATTCTACTAGTGTCCCTGATCTAATCTAATACGAAAAGTGGAAACATTTGGACATGGCCCTCTCCTGAAATGCCTTAAAAACTCCTGTGACCTATTCAGAACATCCACGAATCTTCAATATTGGGCTGCAAAATAACTTCCAGAAATTCTTCTGGCGGCAGAGCATAAGCAGTGACCCGTTTCAGATGTAACGTCTTTCAGAATTGATAGATAACTAATTTCATCGCATCAGACAATAAAGTTTAAAACCCCTAAACGAAATCATATCAAGATGGATTTTCTTCAAATCCCTTCAGGAAAACACTTTTTCTTGCAGAAGACAACAAGAAAAAAAAATCCACGAAAACTGAGAAATTCAAATGAAGTAAACATGCCCAAATAAGAGCAAGCAGTTTGAAGTTTGAACGAAAGCAGTAAAGCACTTACCAGGTGAGTTGGATTGAGTTTCGCAGTCAATGTAGCCTCTACTGTCTCCTTTGTGATGCCCATCTCTCGTATTCAATTAATGTTGCATATCAAGCGACTCATACAATGTAGGCGTTGCACTTCTCTCAAAAGCTGTAAAAATATCGTAGGTATATGCTCTTTGAACAAATGCAGAGCACTCAAAATGGTTGGTACCTATTTTGTAATGAATGATTTAAAAGTATTCAAAGGCAATGAACAATTGAGTTGATATGTAACGAATCATACGATGACGACGACTTTTAATATTCTTTACATTAATTGTCTACACAATTTAGCAAAGGATATTTGATTAAATTGGCTGACCTAAATTTTTAGGCCAAGGATATTTTTGGATTCACTATTTTGCATTACTTTATTTTTTATTTTGTAATTTATTTATGGAAAAATTTAATATATTTTTTATTTTATTTTTAAAGATGTTAAATATTATCCATTCTTGATGTTAATTTAATTTTTAATTTTAATTTTGTTTAAAATAAATAAATTAAGATCAATCAAATATCATGTTGTATTTTTTTTTTCTTCTAAATGTTTGTAGTTATGATGTTGTAATTTATTTTTCTTCTAAATGTTTGTAGTTATGTATATTGGTAGTTAGTCAAATTAGAGAGATTAGATTTTCACAATTCATCATCAACCATATCTTTTTGTTTCTCGATTCAACTATGTAGAAATTTTTGCATCAAACTTTTAGATCCCACTCTGTGATGCAGTATGAGGATGAAAGAGTTGTAGGAAAAGTTATATATATATATATATATATTTATATATACATATATATATATATATATATATGTATATATGTATACATATATGTATCTATGTATACATATATGTATCTATGTATACATATATATATCTATGTATACACACACATATATATATATATATATATATATATATATATATATATATATATATATATAACTTTATATATGTATATATATATGTATATATATATATATATATACATATATATGTATACATATATACATATATGTATATATATGTATATATATATATATATGTATACATATATATGTCTATGTATACATATATATA